>JAOUZG010003724.1:4001387-4027971 GCA_026289955.1 Argiope argentata
ACACACACACACACACACACACACACACACACACACACACACACATTTAGCTTATTGAGTAGCGACTATGAGCTTAAAACTACAAATGTAATCAAGTATTTGCACAATTAAGCTGCATTTAGTATATTGAATGTGGAAATTAAAGGCCAATCAGTTGATAAAAGTCCCCTTTAATAACATACATATCAATAACAATTAAATACAACAACACTATAATGTTGTCAGTGATCTTTACTCCAATAGACTATTAATTATTTTTCCCGATATTATTTTATAGTTTATATAGCAATAGAGGAATAAATGAAATTTGAATAGTAAAGAAACTAGTGCCTATATGAAACTATAGCAAATAAAAAAAACAATAAAATGTATTTTATTTGATCGAAAACTTCAAAAATATGTTTCCGATTTTTTTTTTTTTTTTTTTTTTTTTTTTTGCGTACAGAGCATTGAAAAATATTATTTTGGTTATCTTTGCTGTTAAATATCATCATAAATTTACATTAGGTAGTCGAACGAAATGAACCAAAAATAATGACGAAAAGAAATAGACAATACTAATGTAAATAAAACAAAACTAACTCAATGTCATTTAAATATTAAGTTTTTGTTGTCTTTTCCAATTCTGCTAAAACGCCACCTTTCATGTGTATATTTATGTGATAACAAAAAAAAAACACACAGTTCCGGATCCCATCAGCGTCCACAGATGCTTCGGCTGGTCGGGCGTCTGGTTCGGAATCCGGAATGGAGCCACTCAAGAAAACCAAATCCATTTCTGATCCGGCAAATAAGCAGGAAAAACGAATCGGAGTGTGTCGGACATGTTTCGAAAGCTCTCCCGGTTTCGATCGAGACAAAACGCCATTTATTGGAGCCTATTCCCGCAGCCTGTAGGCAGGAACAACAAAAGCCTCCTTCGGTATGTCGCTTCCATATCCGTCCTGCAGCTCGCCCAGGAATCCGCCTCAAACCCCACCGGCTACGTGACTCCCGCGACAGGACGTGAGGTGAGTCCACATCACTCTGCCCTGATGCAGCGGTGACGCCATCTTTGGCCAAATCGAAATGTTGTCAATGGTTGGAATTGGGAGTACCTGTTTTCAGAGCATTTAAAAACAACATTGAACAATCAGTCATGAAGAGAAACTAAAATTAAAAAATAAATTAATTAATCAACTGCCTGTACAAAATATTGAAAAAGAACATATTTTTACTTGATAACTTCAATAAAGCAAAATATTAAATAATGGAATTATTTATTCCTGTGAGCAAAATCAATATTATTTTGTCTGCTTAAAGTTTAGAAATTATTTGATAGTAGCAGTAATGTTTTTCTTATTGTGATCTAGGATATAAAGGGAAATTGACTTAACAAAATTTATTAATGAACAGTAATTGTAAATTATTATTCATTATTGAAAATATTATTAAAATGATTATATATAATATCAGGCAGCTGTTAAAATATCTTTCAAATATTATTGTTATAATAACTGTCAAAACAATCCTTCTTTTTATAAATAATTTTATGAAATGCTTTTACAGAATACTTTTGCAATTAAATCCATAGTTTAATCGCCGTATAAGGGGTTCTTTTGGATATTAAATCCATCGAGGTTAAACGTAGTTCCACTGATGTGGTGTGGAGAAGGGATGCCAACTCATGAATCGTTCTTGTCATCTGACCAGCGATCAAAAAGTCCGTCCTGTAAAATTTACTTAGTGTTGCTTTACACCGGGACGTTAATACAACTTAACTAAAACTTAAAAGTATGGTGCATTGTTTTAAAACTTGGCAGTTATAAGGAATACAATAGAAAATAATTGATAAAGACATACTGTTTTTCATATTTGAAAAAAGAAAACAAACTGTTAAGCATTTGAATCGCTATTCTAAAGTAACGTAACTTGAAAATGTTTTAAGGTCAATTAGTTTATTCTTATTTAATTTTTTAAATGACCTTTTATCTGCACAGCATTGATATCAAGACCATAATATGGATAGCTAAATAAAAACAAAGAGCTATAGAATAAAATATTTTAAAACATTTTTTAAATGTCAAAGAATTAAATAGTTAAATTTTACTGATATAAAATGTGTTTCGATGAAAAATGAATCTTTAAAATTGTGTAAAAAAAGTTTTTTTTTTCATTAAAATGTTCCACAATTTCAAAAAAAAAAAAAAAATTAAACTGCTTTTTATTTAAAAAAATTGAACACATTTCATCCATTTCTTTTAGAGAAAAGAAAATTTAATATGCAACTAAGTGTCAAATTTTGAAACTCCATATGAAAAGATCTGTCCTACTGAATATTTGTAAGAACTTTTCTGACATCTATGTCACAATTTACAGATCGTAAACATCTCCATCAGCTTTGAAAAATCATCAAGATGAAATTCTAAATCTCATTCATTCAAGTTTATCTTAGATAATGACACAGTGTTTGGTTTATATCAAAACTCGTGATCAATAATTCAGTACTCACTGCCACACACTTTAAGAATACATCTACGTGCCCACATTTAGCGGGCAGATTTAAGCTGAAGTTTCAAGACTTAGTCCTACAAGATTTCAACTTCGCACAAGGACTCCTTAAATATTCATGACTAAGTCCTCAAGTTTCAGCTGAGAGTTTAAAACGGCATATTTAACTCCTCCTTAGAATCCTTCCGTGGTAACATGCAAAATATCTTTTCTTTTCGCTTTGGAGTAGAAAGTGAATGAAACATTTCCATTTGGAAACGCTCTCTGCCCAGATTTGGCTAGTTATTCACCAGAAGAGCTTATGCTCAGAATATCCGAGAATCGTTTTCTCTGGCGATATGAAAAGGCGAAGATTTCAAGATGTGATTCTTTATACGCATTTCGACGCTTGTTTCTAATACAAATGTGCTTGAAAAGCAGAATGTGTTCATAAGATTCGTAAATTTAGTGAAAAAAATATTTTGCGTGCAAGCTTTGATTTCAGAGTATATATAAGTGTACATACGTGTTATACCGTTCTCGCCAACGATACTCAGCGGTTTAGTAACTCATTGGCAATGGATTTAAATTTAGCGATAAAGATCAACGGATTACACCATAGCCGGATTGCCATAATTGGCGGTTTAAAAACTCATTGGCGATGACTTCAAATTTGGTGATAAAGTTGGACGGTAGTTAGGTAAGTACCTATATAAGGTGCCCCAGAATATTTCAGAGTACATATCAGGTGCTGCTTGAACAGTATATATAAGGGGCTCCAAATCTCTTAATTCTCACAAAAATTTATGCGAAAGATGTACACAATGATCGATAAAGCCCTCCAGACACAAAACAGTCCCTTTTACAGTTCGAGAAGTAGCATGTGTCTATATAAAAGTGACTATGCTGAATTTATTGTGACAAGTTTACCGCTACCCTAGCGGTGAAATCAAGAAGTTTAAAAAATAATCCAAAAATAAAGGAAATTGATCAAAAATTTCTGTTAAAATAAAAAAAGGAAAAATTAATATAGATATCTTTAAAACTGGAGGACATATTTACAATTAAATATTTGAACTTTCCATGACTTTTTAATCATCCTTTATAATACATATCAAAATTATATCACTCAAAATATTTCTTAAAAATATAGAATTCTAATGTTCAAAAAGCTGATAAATAAAATCCAATAATTGGTGGCTACATTTATCTGTATTTAAAAAATTAACCGGCTATACAAACTGATATTTAGAATCATTATTTAATTATTTTCTTCAAATTACATAATATTTTAATTTTAGATTATAAATAGTAGATTCTAAACATCTGATTTAAAGTAAATTAATTTTGAAAAAAAATCGATGAATTTAGTAATTTATACACGTCAAAGTCCTGTTTTGAATAAAAGTTCCTAAAGATATGTCTTCGATTAATTATATAAAATATTTGATTAATAAGAACTGAATGAAAGAATTTCAATTCTAAATTATTAAAAAAACGTTATAATTCGTTTAAGCAAAAGTTGATGAAAATATTTTATGTTTTTAGGGTTTTATTTGGTAATAACTCAATCGGAAATGAATAGCTTTTTTTTGTTATTTTTTGTGTGCAAATTTATTTTTTTATTTTATTCTTATTTCCTCTTCTGCATATTTTAAAAACAATTAAAGGTACTCTAGTAAATTTTGTTGTTGTGCTTATGAATTCCAATACGACTAAGAATCTTATACCCTCTGTAAAGAATTGGACAAATAAATAAATTATATGATGAGACTTTATCTATATTTTCCGTATAAAAAAGAAAATATTCATCATTTAGAGTCTTTATATTGATCTTAAATACATTCCCATAAACTGAGAATAAAAAAGGCTCAATTAATTATATCATCTTTTTACTTTATCATATATGAAATATACAAAATTTAGATTAATTTAGTAATAAGAACGTCTGGTATTAAAGCATCATTATGGACATTTGGGTAGGAAGATTGGAATTTCTGACCATCGTCAGATATCGAGCAAGACGCTTGAGTCTTCACCACCTTCTCTAGAACGAAATACAAAGAGAAAATAGGGAAGAAAAGTTGATCTTTAATAACCTTTAAATTCCGATTTCCCGATAAACACATTTTTGAAATTATATCTATCTGTGAACACGGGAACTGAAAAAGTCTGATCTAAATGGACAAAATTTACCATGAGATTTTACAACAGATTTGCAAAATTTTATCGAATTGGCGATTGAATTCTCTAACATCTGTCTTCTGGTTGTTCGAAGATACTAGAATACGATAAATACAGAATGTAAAGAGTTAGATTTTTAAAAATTGTGGTACAGTATTTACACATCAAAACTATAGATATTTATTGAATGTTGTTTAAAATATATCAAGGAACTGATCGATGATCAATATATACGTTCATAAGGATATAAGTATTGATGCATATGATACTTACTCCTTACTTGATGGTTTCATATCATAGTTCAAAAGCTCAACGAATCAAATATATGAAACAACATATGTGGAAAATATCTTATTACTAAAATTGAAAATATATTATTTTATTCTTTAAAAATTGTGTGAAAACATTTATTTGTTCAACATTACTTTTTTCTGCTATATTGCCAAGCAAAATATTCTCATATACGAACCTTGAAAATAAAAAAGCGAGTTTTTGTGGAGTTCATAGTTTCATGCTGGGTTCAAATTTTAATGATGGAGCAAATGGATAATCAAAGAGTATGTAATGGAAACCATTTTGGGAAATCACTGACTCTGATTTATCCAATATACCTGTTACCGTTAAAGTATAATATGCAATTATTTTATAGAATACCTAGTTATTCCATGCAATAACTGATCGTGTCCGTTAAGGCGTGTAATATGTTATTAATTTGACACTTAAACTAGTTATTCTATGAAATAACTAGGTATTCTATAATTTAATTAATGAAAGACAGTTAAATTGTAAAATTAACAATTTATCTAAAATGGAATAACTAGGTATTCTATACAGAAACTACTAATAGAAAATTAAAATGAAAAAGAAGAAATTTATCTAATTTATGCAGCTTAGATATGGTATTTATGGAAACGTACCATAAAATCATGTGTTAAAACAAGGATTACTAAAATGGCACTTGGAATTACAAAGAACATTATTTCTAAAGCAAAAACATTTTTTGTTGATACACTGGGTTTTACACGAACATTTTTTAAATACCTGATCAGTACCTAAACTTTGAGGTTTATGATATAGATTGCTTTACACTTTTACGGGCTGCAGTTCGTTATTCTATGAAATAACTAGTTAAACCATGAAATTCAAGAAAGTTTTACACTTAAACGAACAAGATTATTTTTTTCATGGAATAACTAGGTATTCTATAAAATAACGGTTGACATACTTAAACGGTAACGTACCTACCATATCTAGCACAACAGCAGAGTGACTATCAGTGGTTAAAAATGGCGCGGGAAGATGGCGAGAAGCACTGGAATAAGAAACTCTTGTGCCTCACCTCTTGACGTAATCGGATCACGTGCGTCTGTTGTTCTGATCCAGTGGCTCTTGCCTCCATACATCAAAGTCCGGGCGAGGACAGGACAGGTTACAAAACATGAAAGATTAGATAAGTCTGGCAATTGGGAAGCGCGCAATTTTGCCAACTTGGCGGCTTTCTGTGAATTGCGTGACTTAAAAGGGATTTGCGTCCTTATCTTCCGACCCCCAAATTAAGACATAAAAGAATGCGACTTCCTCCGCGTTTGACATCTTAAATGACGACGGAAGCATTAGAAAGGGCTTTGTGTGGGGGTATCAATCTCGTTTCTGTTTCTCATCTTTTGACCGGCGAGCACGAAGCGGGTTGTTTTCTTCTTTTTTTGCCAACTTTTATAGCTTTATCTGGGTTCATTGACTTTGGGAGACGGACATAAATAAACATTTTGAGTATAGCGTTTAGGGCTTTCAGTTCAATTCGTTAAGGAGACCAGGAACCTTTAAAAATGACTTTTTTTGTAATTTTAACCTTAACAATTTGAAATTTAACAGGCATTAAGAGTAACACTATAGGAGATGACGCACACAATTTTAACACATTATGTTAATTTATTTACGAGTTAGGGGTTAATATAATATAAATTAGAGATAAATAACGTCAATGAAAAATGTTCCAGACACTCCAAATTTGTTCGAAAGCGCTCCGATTTTTATTACTATTTACTCTAACCCTTTTGTGACAAAATTTTGGATTAAATTTGAAATTTGGCACGGAATATCAAAATTAACAAATATAATATTTTTAAATTACTGATTTTTTTTAAAGTGCAAGTAGTTTTTGAGTTATTACATTGGTTAATTTTGATATTTCGTTCTCAAACTTCAACAATAATACCAACTTTTGTTTCAAAACGGTTAGAGGAAGTAATAATAAAAATTGGAGTGCTTTTGAACAAATTTGGGGTACCTGGAATATTTTTAGTTACCGTCATTTATCTCTAATATCATACTATATTAACCCCCCTAACTCGTAAATAAAATAATATAATGCTTTAAAATTTTGTGTGTCATCTCCTATAGTGTTATTCTTAATGTCTGTAAAATTTCAAATTGCTAAGGTGAAAATTGCAAAAAGTCATTTTAAAGTGCCCTTGTCGCCTTAAGGGGATATTGGAATTTAAAATAAGAAAAAAAAAATGGGCGAATATGTGCAATTTTATTATAACATTTCATTACTAAAATATGTATTTATATTCAGCTAAAAGAGTGTAGTAAAATGCCCTGTTGAGAAAAATAAAAAATTGAAGGTTTTAGAGAAAAAAAGCTCATTTTAATGAATTTCTGAAAATGATATTGTTATTAGATTTAAATATTTTTGAAACGTTCCGTCTTAAATTTTTTTAAGAAATTAAATAGAATTGATGATAAATATTTCGATGAAACATTAAAATAAAATAGAGTGTCCATCTTAAGTTCAGAGGTTTTTGTAGATAGTTAAAAAAAACAATTTTATTTCAGAAAAATGTAAAATTCCTAAAAAAATATTTTAAAAATTGGAATAACAAAATCATATACATTTTTACAATTACAGTATTTCAAACAAGTAATATTAAAAAAGAAAAAAAAAATGATAGAAAAAAAATTAAAAAGTACGTTACTTGAAATATTTTTAAACTTTTAGAAAATAATATATTCTATTTTAAAACGCTTTTTAAAGAAATCTGACGTATTTATGTTTAATTATATATGCATGAAAAATGTATAACCTGAAATGAATAATTCGCAGAAGTGTCTTCTATAACCATCTGACCGCTTAATGAAAAAATATGGCAGAATTTAATAAGAAATATCCGACCAGATGCCAATAAAAATAGCTGTATATATATTTTTCAGCTTTAAAAAAATGATCTTTTATATATTTAAGAAGGCTCTATTCATAAGTATGATTTTTTTAGTTCACTAAGAACAGAAAGTTGAATATGATATAAATTGTTAGACCAGCTATTAAACAAAAATAGCAGTTTATCTCTTTTCATAATTAAAAAAATATAAGTGGTTTTTGGTTAAACCTTCGTACACTGTGGTGTACTTGACACATGATCGTTTACTAAATTTTAAATCTAGAATTAAGTGAAATTATTAAGTAATTTAATATGCAAAACTCACCCAAAAACGTTCCATTATCAGATTATAATTCCCATAATAATGCATTATTTGTGTTATTATGGGAATTAAAAATACTAAAATGTCGTAAATAGGTGTTATTTAATTATGAAAGGAAATGACTTTATATGTCAAAGTGTTAAAAAAGCTCATTTTTATAAATCATAAATATTTTTTATTACCTATAACATAATGCTGAATATAATAGGCATAGTCATGGGTCAAATGAAATATTTGTAACAGGTTTTTTAAAGTTTTTTTTTAATATTAAAAGGTACGTTTTTATTAATATAAATAATTTAAATCCATTTTTTTTCTTCTTCTCAGAATATAAAAAAGAGAAATATTTTATATTTTGCAAGAATTTATTCTTGAAATTCTGTGGAACCTACGAGATTCAAACGATCCCGAATTCAAAATATTTAATTTTTGGAAAATTGTAACATTTTTCAAAAAACAAATATGTTTACAGAAGTATAGATACCCCCACTTTATTCCTAATCCAGAAATAAAATAAGAAAATATCATCCACTAGTAATCCAAATTATATCAGGACATGGGAGATTCCCTGCATATTTCCAAAGATTTGGAAGAATGCGGGAAAGTAAATGCATTTGTGGGGGAATTGGCACTGTTTACCACTATCTAAAGGAATGTACAGAAATCTCCGATCATAGAAAACATCTGCAAGTTGAAAATAAGGACTTGAGTTCAGTACTGATGGTTCCAAGTAATCTTAGGACTCTGAAGGACATGATTTCAAAAATTGTCGGTTTTTTGTCAACTGTTTGAAAGTTTGTTGAGGAGGAAGGGGGTCAGTAATTGATCACTCTACGGCCAATTATCTCGAAGAGAATATCAGTTTGACAGATTCGGTCAATGTAAGGATGGACGTTGCTACAGCCCACAGTCGGCCACAACAAATCCTGTCGATACTGCTACGTTCAGTGGTGGCGGGGTGTTTGGTTGTACACAAGAAGATAATACTTCTTTTTATTAATAGAAAAGAATATGGAACTGAAATAAATGTTCTAGAAAAATACTATTCAACTTTCATTAAAAATTACTATCTATACTAAAACTAAGAAATATTAATTGAAGATTAAAATAGAATCAACATTGTGAAACAAACGAATGTCATTTACTTTCTATTTGGTGTTTTAGTACATACGGCCAATTAATGTTAGAAACCTAAAAGAGTTATCATCCTGGTATAAGCGGTATTTCATTTGAAAAAATTTTCTACCAACTATTTAGCTGCAAATCTTTCCTTACGGAAATTCTCTATTTCAATGCATAATCCCTTATTATAATTTGATAGGGTATAATTTTGTAATAGAAATTTTTTATCGATATATTTTTAGTTTGAAACCATTAATTATTTCAAATAATTATAAAATTATTACTGGTAAAAATTGTTAAGCTTTAAGTTGTCCAAACGCTAAAATTAGAACTTCAGAGTAACTCGAGCGTCACGGAAACGTGATATATTTTATTCCGAAATAAATTTAATTTACTTAAGAATAAATTGAATTTATTTTATTTATTTCTATAAAAGTTTCGTTTCCTGAGGTCTTAAAGAAATATCTCCAGATGAATAATAAATCAAATTTCTTTCGTAAGCTTATTTGTGATATTTTTAGAAGAATGAATTCAGAAACTTGTTTTTCTTTTAATCGTTTTCTGATAACTCAAAAAATATTTTAAAATGGAGCAAATTTAAAATATTAAGAACTTAAATTTATTTCTCAAAACAATGAACAGAAAGAATTAATCTCTTTTAAATGGTTGAATATATTTTTAAAGGACTGTTTGTTATCATGTGAGAATATGATGTTTTTTTTTTTTTTTCCGTTAAAGGTTTTTGAATAATTGAAAGCAACGAATAACTGAAGATCGAAATCGAGCAGACTATGAGCATAAATAGTGATTTTCATCGGCTTATTTTAACCGCACATATCTTTTACCTGCTTTTACTAGTATTGAATTATTATTATGCATGTTTCTTTGAAAGTGGATGCGTTTTAAAAACTCTGACCTGCTTTTAACCAGTATTGCTTTTTCAAACCGGTTTAAACTACTTAATGGTTTAAATTAATGAAAACATAATGACGTAAAAATAATAATGTTCTCACTTGATAACGTGAAACTTGAGATGGTAGATTTCATTTTCTTTTTTCGACTTATATTACTTTATTTCAATGGAATGGGCTTAGGTTACATAAACTTTTATATTAAATTACATTATATTTATATTAAATAATTACACTTAATATAATTATGTATATAAATAGGACAGAGTCACAATATCAAGCAGCAAAATAGAACATGAATTGCCTGGCAATTTTCCCTTCTCCTTTCCATATATGGTGTTCGAACTCGCAACTCAGGGGGTGCGAACTCAACGCCATACCAACCAATCTATCCAGTCCTATCTATTTCAATTGCTATAAATTATTGATCAAAAAATTATATGAGCATTGAATTTTATACGTTAATTGGGGAATCCAAGCCAATTGTGACAAAGTACTTCAAATTGAATTTTAATTTGAAAATACTTCAAAATGAACCCATGAGTTAAAAAATCGATTAATCAACCATGTTTAATTTTAAATGCATCAAACATTATGAATATAAGCAGAATCCTTTAAAATACTCGGTAGAAAACATGTTAAGCCTAATCTCATTAGTGTTGGGGGGGCAAAAAAGGGAATTCGTTACTCGGCGGGGAAATGTAGATTTTTAACCAGAATTTTTTTAATTAATTAATAAAAGAATAATGAATTAATAATTGTTATAACTATATTATAATCAAATTTTATTCACTAGAAGTTTAAAAAATTATTTGAACTTAATTGGATGAATAAAAAGTATTTTATGAACGTTTGAAAATTTGAACTATATATATATATATATATATATATATATATATATATATATTAGGGAGAATGAGAGCTAATAGTAGGAATTCACTAAATAGCAGATTGGATATATGTTTTTATATGTATATTTATTCTGAACGGATAGAAACGAAATTAAATGTAGGATGAAGCATTCAGGAATTTTCATTGGTCTAATTAGACATCATAATTCACGTCATTAACCTATTAAACAAGATTTAGATATTTTGATTTCAGCTATGTTTTTCAAAAACATTTTGATCTTAAAACATTCATATTACATAGAAAGAAAGAAAAAAAATCATGTAAATGATTCATTTAGACTATTCAAAACCCGAAATCAATCTCCTTGAAACTTGCGCCCGTATACTTTAATAAAGTTATCAACCCTCTTTCTGAGAGTAAAATAGTGGTCTTTGGATAAGCTGAGAATGCTTTGCAAGTCGATAAATATTAGTTACTGAATAAAAATCTTTGGCATAAATCTAACATTTTTACTGAATGTATCGTGCGAATATATATTCGGGCCTTTCTTTCCGATCGATGAAAATCAACATTTCATATGGAACCCTTTTCTGTCTTACTAGCTCTTTTCGATTCGTAATTACCCTGTTAATTTGTATTCGGTCAATCGTACATTGATTTTAACCGAACATATAAAAAAAGCATATTTTTAACCTGAATTCTAACCAATAATAATTAATTAATTATGAATTATTGATTATTTCTCTTTTGAAAATTTACTTTCAAGCAATTATAATGAATTTCAATTATCATTTAGCAATTGCGTCTATTTAATCAAATAAAAACAAATAATAAAAACATGATAAACTAATTTTTTAAATTTGAAAAATTCTCAAAAAGCTTTGCGTTAATAAAAATGATATTTCAATCCTGAAAGCCAAATAAATTCATCCTCTTCAAAATGATAAAATATATCCCTTAAGAAAAGTGCTCAAAGCGTCATTATAGAGTTAAGTAGACTCCAAGAATTTGAACCACTTCTCAGACAATGACGTTTCTGAGGCGCATTGAATTATTGAATTTTTAATTTTAAATCTCAAATAAAAGAATACATTCGGTAATTTAAAATGCAAGAATCACTTAGAAACATTCCAATAACTTAAGTTCGTTACATTATTATAGGAATTAAAATAACAATAAATTTTCAATGTAGGGTGTGTCCTCTAGTTGGGAAG
The DNA here is from genome assembly GCA_026289955.1 of Argiope argentata. NCBI lineage: Eukaryota > Metazoa > Arthropoda > Arachnida > Araneae > Araneidae > Argiope > Argiope argentata. Next base: position 4,013,623 of record JAOUZG010003724.1, read on the forward strand.
CTAAATAAATTCATATGTCAAGGGGTTAATATGTAATACAGTAGAAACAACAGTTTCATATTCCAATTTTCTTCATATAAATGCATTTTTTATTGCAAATAAGGCGATCTCTGTGCACCACAAAATACAACACAAGGCTTACAGAAGTAATTAAAAACAATTACATACATAGATAAAAACAGATAAAATATATGAATGCATTTTAAATATGTTTTTGTAAGATCGTTTCTTTTTTTACATCATTTACATCATCATTTATACTGTTCTTTTACCAACCAATGCCATTCATTCCATTTTCTGTCGTCCAATAAGGAACAGCATTGCTTTAGCGTTGATCTCTTGGTAGGCCATACATCACTGGTCGTTATTAATCACTCCTTCATCCTCTATTAAAAGGGAATGATGACGTGAAGAAATCACTCCCCGACCCAGATTCTGTCCGGCAGTTGGGTGGCCTCTTCCCTTCCATCATTCTTCTGGAAACTCGATCAAGCCACGTCCGTATTGTGTTGCCGTGATGGATGCTTTCGCCTATTATTGCTTTCGCCGAAGACCTAAGCTCATTAGGAAAGATTCCTGTAACCTATCGCTTTTCAGCTCGAGCAAAATTCGTCAACACTCGGAAAGCTCGGTTGTGTTCGGAACTCCGTCAGTAATGTGATGCTGTAAATTAAGCTTAAACGTTAGGGACTTTCTAGAAATTTAAGAGAAAAAATGAATTACAGTTCTTAATTTTAAAAAAAAACAATTGATTTTGTATAATTTTTGAAAGCAGTGAATCAATTTTCAGAAAGAGCATATAAATCTTTTATTATTTGTGGAAGTAATTTTTGTACGCAAAAACATAAAATTTTTAGAATTTTTCAAATTTTGTACTTTTGAAAAGAATTTGGAAGGAATTATTTAACAAGATGAATTTTTTTATGATTTTATTAATAATTTCCAGAAGATCTGTTCGGATTAAGAAAATTAGTTTAAGCAATATTTGATTAGTTTGATATTTTAAATTTTGTGAATATTTGAAAAAAAATGTGTTTCTTCAACAAGGGTTTTGAAAGATGTTTAAATGCATCAAATTTTTTAAAAGATTACAAATACATCAAATTTTAATTAGACCAAAAAATTGTAAAATGAAAGAATGGAGCATAATCGTGCTTGTCAAAATGAAATCATAAGATCCATTTGACATATATTGTTCACGGTTTTTTTAAGAATTCATTTCCAAATTTACTTTATATAATATATAATCATTTTATTTAATTATTTCCAGAAAAAAATGTTTTGATGAAGAAAATTAGTTTCAAAAATATTTGGTTAATTCAACAAAAGTTTGTGAATATTTGCATTTTGTTCTCAATTTTCTTGAAAGTTGTCTAAATACCTCAAATTTTAATTAGAAAGAAAAAAAATTAAAAGGAAAGTGCCTGTGCTTGTCAAAACGAAATCCCATGATTCAATTTGATATACTTAAATTTAAATTCGTTTGAAGTAGATTATTCTAAATAAGGATATCACAAAACTTTGTAACAAGATTTTCTAACAACTATAATCCAATTGAACATGTGTAATCTAATAAAACAGACAGTTTCTTCTAACAATTTACATTATATTCTACCAGTATTTTCTAATTTTTATCGTCTGGAACTTGTACTTTATCTGTTTTGATTAAAGTCTCGTTCATTTTGGCATTAATGTCAAGTCTGAGAGAACCATCGGGACCCGGATCGAAGAATTTCTAAAATCTTGATATTGGAAGTGCAGAGGTCATAGGTCATTCCTTATCACATGTGTTTAAGATGGATTAGATTATGAATTTTTCCGTTTAATATAGTTTTTAATTGTATCTTCAAAGGAAGTCATCTGATGAGAAAAAAATAATTGAATTCAATAGTTTAATTAGTCATTTTACAGATTAATAATCTAATACACTTAAAGTGTCAAACACAAAATTTATTTTATTTATTATCATTAGCTATTTTATTAAAACTAATTTAAATTAAAGAAGCGATGCTTGTGAAAAATTTCCCTCGCTCGTTTGGTGCTTCTCAGATTCCTTATTGTTATCAGGAAATTTAAGAAGAATATCTTAAAATGAAATTTGTTGATATGAAAGAGATAGTTTAAATAGAAATATTAGACGATTATGATTTACACTGCCTAAAATATCAATATAATTATATTAGACAATATCAAGTGCCATTTTAGGAATACATGTGCCTATGTGTTATATTTTTATGCATTATTATTTAATTAGGTTGTTTATTATCATGTCAGTACATAATGTTGTTTTGGGAATAAGGTTTAATGGTGTCAACAAAAATCCGTACACGAAAAATAAAAAGAAGCATTAAAATGAAATCTGCTCTGCATATTTCAATGTGTCATGTCAGAACACAATTTTTTGAACGGCCATTTGCTCATACGAGTTCAATTATATTCTTATTCATTTTCATTTTTTCATTGAATGAATCACTTTAATATTGCAAACGATCATAAAAAACTTTGTCTCGCATTTATTGTTAAAAAAAATATAACATTTCCTATTTTTTTCATTTCATATAATCAAATGCTGAAAATTCCATTTATCTAGGTTTTATATGCTGTAGTAATTGACTTTTTTTAAAATCAGAGATGTTGAAAATGCAGTAGTAACACATTATTAAAAGCTGATTTTTTGAGATTCTAGTTCACACAATAAAATTTCAATTTTTTGCCTATGGTCTTTTGTTGACGTCACAAAACGGCAAAATAACATCATGTTCTGACATGGTAAAAATCCATAGGCGAAAAATAATAATTATCTACACGAGCATCTCAAAAAATCAGCTTTTTATAACGCTTTACCATCACATTTACAAAAACTCTGATTTTTTAGAAAAAAGGTAATGACGACAGCAAATAAAACCTATAAAAATGTCATTTGAGCACGTGATTGTAGGAAATGAAAGGAAATGCGATATACTTTCAAACAATAAATGCAAGACAAAGTTGTTGTTTTTATGATCGTTTGCTATACTAAAGTGACTCTTTCAACGAAACTATTGAAATGAATAAAAACATAATTTAATCAACTCGCACGAGCACGTGGTGCTTGGCTGGTCAAGAAATTTTGTTCTGACATGATACATTGAAATATGCGTAGCAGATTTCATTTTAATCTTTATTTTAATTTATGCCTATCGTTAATTAATTTACAAAATTAATTAGTTATATATTCAAACAGCTTGCTTAAGTGAGGTTTAATTTTATCAATAGCTAGCCGCCTTTGGCAACCAGTCGGTTCGCCAGTATTAATGATCGCTAAAATTTTCATATATAATTTTATGTAGCTGTGTCGCGACTGGTTTTTCACCAAAATATTTTTAAACCAAACAAATTTTGATAATCATATAATTAATATATAGTATTATTTTCTTCAGATGTTCTGTTCATTGTACTACTCATTTTTTTCTTTCTATCCGTGCAGTGATTGTCCCGGAATTGATATTTTACTTAAATGGTGGAGGAAAAGGTCTAAAATTCTACGCTCTTATAGAATAATGAGATTCAAATTTTCATAAATGTAAACACACAAAACAAATAAAGACACAATTGGTTTTCAAGAGATGCGAAAGTTTAAAAACAGCTTGGAAAATGCCGCGCACAGAGGAAATAATGTGACACACACACACCCTTCTTTTCTTTCTTTTTTTTCTTCCCTGCCCAGACTTTATTTTGAGCAGGCATAAATTAAATAACCATTCAGACTAATAATAAAAGAAACTATTTTCTTTCTTTTTTAGACATCCCGTTATCTGTGAATGAAAACCAACTGACTTCGCGTATTTCTTTTTAAACAAATCATAATTTATTACTTCCTGTTATCTTACTCAGTTGGTGTGGGGGAAGGAAATGAAATTTTTTGGTGGGAAAGTAAGAAAAGTGTCGTTTTAACTATTTTTCTCGCAGTTTCTTCATTTTTTGTCTCCATAAGAACGATCCTCGTGTCTTAACGAAAATATTAAAAAAATTTAGCCGAATTGGTCTAGCCGTTCTCTAGTTTTGCGATTAGCAACGCATTTCGAGATCCATTTTTATTAATATAGATTTATACGTAATAGCAGCAATTGTTTAAAATAATTGTTGACCCTATAAGAAGATAATATTAGAATAATTGAATTTTGAAAATTTGAATATTTATGAAGGTAGTGCAGTCATGAAGTTACTACTATTCTTAGGATGCTCATAAAACAAATTTCTCTGTTTTGAAAAATCGGCAGTTGAAACCCATCATCGAAATCGTAGTTGGACAGATGCGTACACTTGTGCGTACCAGTCGTAAAACTGTCAATCAACTGTCTTGTTTCCAAGGCGGTTTTGTTACTGTTAAAGGATCATTTCTAGAAGAGGTTGCAACTTTTTAAACGTTATCTTAAAAGTGTCAGATTTGGCGAAAGTTAGCATGGTGTTTAACTCAATTTGGAATACTTAATGACTTATTGTTTAATATAGTATAGTGCATTTTAAAATTCACTAAATAAAGTTTCCACTTTGTTTCCGATGAAACATGAATTGCTTTTAGATGAATTTAGTCAAAAATGTATGATAAAAATCAGTGAATTTCTTCTCATATATATACTGCATCCCCTTCGAAAAAATAATCTAGATTTTAGAAAATACTTTACTTTACATAAATTCCACGATTTGCATTAAACTAAAGAGTTTCGTTTTCATTAGTTTTGATTTTGTTTCTTTTTGATTCATTTGTTTAATTCAATGAGTTCGGACACTGAAATCTATGTTATTTAAATATAAGTTGTTTATTAAGTTGGAAGTATAAATAAATGAGGTTAATATTATTGAAATGATTTGTAAGATGGAATTAAATACAAAAGCTATTCTTGATATGCCGTAAGTAGTAAAAAAAGCTTTCATCCACGGATTTTAATTTTCCATGTCATATAAGTTTTTAAAACCCAGCTTCACAGTGGAAATACCATGACAAATTTAAAATTTTCTGTTTGTCAACGTAAAATAAAAAAAAATATTAATAAAAATATTTTACCGAAATAAATTTTAAAATTTTAGTTTACACATCACTGTAAGAATTTTTTTCCTGCATTTCCAAATTTTTCAGAATATTCTTTCTGTTCTCCCAGATTTATTCGATTTCTTTTTCAATTTTTAATTTGAGGAGTTCATTTCTTTGTTATATTTTTTGACTAATCACTTTCTTTTGAGGTTTGTCATATTTAAATACTTCTTTATCTAACTAGAATATTATGTTTACTTATCTGCATATGCATTTAGTGATAATTAGTTATTATAAGTTGTTATTATTCTTCATATGCTTCCTAAACATTCTACTTTCACAGCATCTATGGAATATCAAGAGAATACATGATTTTCAATTAAATATCATGAAAGACAAAAGAAATCTCACTCAGAATATTTTAAAATAATATTCAGTACAGTGCCATGTTATAAAAATGAAATAAATAGTTAATGGATAAAATTTTAAAAAAGTAGTAAAAAAGGGCTTTCTACCATATTATTACACAATTTTCTTGTAATGTCACAATTAAAATATCTCGAATTTCAATTTTAATTCATAAAATAACATTAAAATTGTTTCAGGAACTTAATAAACTTCCAGATAACACACACGCACACACACACAGAGAGAGAGAGAAATGAATTTCTAACACAGGAACTTATGCTTTAAATTTGACAGGAATCTTCAAATTTTTCGTTTAAAATTATTCAAAAATTCAAGTGTAGAATATTCTGACTTTAATCTAAAAATTTTAATTCACAAAATAAGACTTTCTTCCAAAAATAAAAGTGAATAGTATATATATGTGTCTATCTGCCTATTTAAAACATAGACATTTGAAAGTAGAGATGATAAATTTAACACAAAGATATTTATGAGAAAGTGCAATTAATATTTGGAGAAGTGCATTTCAGTGTTACATTTTTAGAATTGAATTTTGTTATTTTAGATTTTTTTCATTCATAGATTTTTATTTAAGAACTATGTTAAGTATAGTTTGACACTGAAGGAATAATGCTGATAGTTGATATGATTTACAAGCCTTCTTAATATATTTAGTCACATTTTTTTTAATTTCTACCTTTGGCCATCCTGTTTGTCAGCTATGATTAATGATTGTTGACAATTTCAATTGTCCCCACCACAAAACGTTCTTAAACTTAAAATTTTGATCTACATATTAAGTATGAAAAAAATAATACGGTAAAAAATGTGATATCATTAAATTTTTTTAATTTTAAAATGTTATAAAAATTATTTTTATTGTAAAATTTTAGAAAGGTATCATGGAAAAAAGCCAATGTTTCTGTTAATTTTTTGTTAGTTAAAATTTCAAAACAAAAAAAAATCTTTTTTCTGGTCTTATTTGTACAGAGCCATTACATGCACACAAATACAAAAGTTTTTTCTTTGTGTTTAAGCCTCAAAATTCAGTTAAAAGGCCAATACTTTTCCTCGCCAAATACTCTTGCCAACAAACAACATATGTTTTGACAAACCTAGACTAATTACTCCCTTCCCCCTTTTTTTCAAAGAGCTACGCATGATTTATTATACTTTTACGACCTGTACGCAAAGAAGTTGTACGCATCTGTCATACAACCCATCGAAATGAAGTCAAATTTCCTCCGCCGGCTGAGAAAGTCATGAAAAGATGAATTTAGGGGGGGGGGGTATCAATAATTAGAAGTAGAAGAGACATTGGTCTTTTGTGTACATACATATTAGGGGAGTTTCACAATTAAGTATATAAAGCATATTTTTTATATGATGATATGAACAGTGTCATTTATTACTAATTTCTCCTAATGAAGTATGGAGAATATCGTAATCTTCGGGAAATAAAAATTCGAAATTTTAATTTTATATTAATTAATTAATTTGGAAAGTTTCTCCAACCTAGGGAATTTATTGTCCTAGATTTAGAAATAACAATATGAATAGAAGGAGAACGAATTTATTTTCTTTCAATGAGAAACTGGAAATTTTTTGTTAAAAAAATTCTTGTTATAATATTTTACATAGAAAATTTATTAACAGTGCTCACAGTCGTTTGGTCAGGTAATTATTATAATACATAGACGTAGCATTTATCAAGACAAATAGTAATAACATCTCTATATAAAGATATTGTACCTGTAAAGAATATGCTTTATTTCTTAGATCTTCAAATTTATTTTGAATTTTATCACGAAAATGAGTAATAAGGTTTTGGTTCGTAAACTTTAAGGTTCAAGGTTTGTAGTGTTAGCTTCATAAGAAAGATAATATCCCTTGGACTGAATTTCACTTTTGGTCTAATGGTTGTTACAAAGCTATAAACCCAAACCCTACAAGTTCGGTCTTAGGGCAATCCGTATCTGCCGTAACTGGTGACCGAGACCTTGAATAAGCAACTTTTGTATGCAGTTTCGTACAAATGTCGTGACGCCCTCTATCCACAGCAAAAGTCGTTAGACATACTTGATGAAGCAACAAAACAAAGTTGTCAAACTCTCTTGACGCATAAATTCACACACACACACGTGCTAGCTCCCTCAAGTGCTCCCATAACGCTTTGAGCTATAAAAAATCGTTCGTCATTCCGCCAACTGACTTGTAGGGGAGTATTGTGGCATTAGCTTCATACGCCAGATAGCATCCCTTGGACTGAAGTGTACTTTTTATCTAATGGATTGTTACTCACCTACAAACCCAAACGTTACAAGGTCGGTCCTAGGGCAATCCGCATCAGCCTTAGGTTTGAAGGGAGTTAAATCGTTCAGGGCTAAACGTCCCCCCCCCACTGGTGAGTGGTGCGGATAGGGAGCATGCCAACTAAACCTCGACATCTGAACATGACTGAAAATTACGAAATCCATCCCAAAACAGTCATCGTATTGATTTACAGCTGGACTTTAATGTAACTAAACTACACTTATCACGAAAATATACTTCCATATCTCTGGAACAAATAAGCTTTTATGTGCCAAAGTTTCTCTGAAGTAAAATAAAGATTTTCGTCTTACTATATTCGAGGTATCAAATATGGCAGCCCATTACTGTCTAACTTTTCTCATGAAGATTTGGTTATTGCCCATTTAGATCCCAAATTTTACGCTGGACTTCATAAAAAATTCAAACCAAGGCCGTTCCCCATAAGCAACCAACGACCTCTTGATGCCACTCATAAACGTTATCCGTGTCACCATCCATCCTCCCTTCCAAAAATATTTATACAGAGCCAGAAAGAAAGCCTATAACAACTTTTCCCAATGCGATCATCAGAAGACATGAGGCAATTTTTACGCTCCGTGTGTGATTGCGAAGAAGACACAAACGTGCTGATGGGACGGATGTCGGTGACATCTGACTCTGGAGGATGACATCCCTATTGAACATCTGCCGCTCGGGCTGGCCGGGGGGGGAGGGTCCAGGGAATGGGGGTGAATCAGAAAAATAGAAACCTCTTCTCTTTCGTTCTAACCGAAATCGATGGCACGCAGTCGCATAAACAGATTTATACACGGCGAATGCAGATGGTGATGGCAAATGAGAAACGACGTCCTCCGCTATGACATTGCCCGTTGTATCTGATAAGCCGAAATGATTTGTTACCCCGGCGGAATGGGCCGGATGAAAAAGTATTGGGCAATCTGTCAGGAGAAGGTTCTGTTTGCGGGGAGTAATTTGTAATCTGCTGCTTCTGAAGGGCTCGCAAAAAGGGAAATGAAATGTATCTGGAGTTGAATATTGAGTGCCGGCGTAAAGGGAGAGGGAAAATCCAAAATGCTACAAACATATGTAAATGGGCATAAATGTATAGGGAAGCAATAGATAGAAATAAACCATTTACTAGCAACTTAGATATTATTGCTTGATAACAACATTTATAAATAATATAGATACCTAACATATAGAATATTTTTTTCTAAATAACAACACCAATGAAAAAAAAATATTAGACACTTTTAAAGAATAAAATTCTTTTTAATCTTTAAAAAAATATATATGGAAATATTTACCATATGCTATATGGAATATACTATATCTGAATGGGCATAAATTTGTATTGTATCAATAAATGGAAATAAACCATTTGTTAGCAACATAAATATTACTGTTTAATAATAGCATTTCTAAATAACACCACAAATAAAAAAAAATCATATACACCTTAAAGGATTAAAATTCTTTCGAATGTTTAAAATGATCCATATGGAATTTGGAAAAAAAAACATGGAAATAAATATAGGAATAAACTATATGCTCTATGTGAATGATATATGCTATATGGAAATAATATAAACTATATGCTATATAGAAATAATATAAACTATGGGCTAATTATAATAAAATATGGAAATATTATAGATATAAACAGTGGGAAAAAATATGGAAATAAACTCTATTGTGAATGGTTGTAAATCATTAACTAGCAACTTACATATTATTTCATATCATCTTTACTTTATAACAACACAAAAAAATGCCATGGGTATCTCAATATTTGTATGGAAAAGTAAGATTCAAAAAATGGTTCATGATTTGTTTCTGCAAACTATACAGAAATAATTTTTTTAAAGAAACTTATATATGGAGTGTGAAAATGAACCATGGAAATAAGCTATATGCTTCAGGGAAATAAACCATTAGCTAGTAAATTTAATAATATTTAATATTAATATTTCTAAATAACACAAATAAAAAATATAGATATGCTGTATTTAAATAATATGTATATAGCCATATAAATAAACTATCTAATATGCAGAAATTAAATCATCAGCCAGCAATTTCGACATTATTTTATAATAATTTTTCTAAATAACAACACAAATAAAAAATAATATATATGATATATGGAAATAATAGAAATATAGGCTACGGAAATAGACTATCTAAAATATATATTTCCCTAAATCAAAAAGCAGGGTCTGTTTAGTTTATTTACATTTTAAATAACCATTTGTGTTTTGATGGAAAAGTGATTAAATGTTTTTACAATATGAAACATCTTCTATGTTACGAAGTATTAAAGTAATATAAAATAATACTTGATACTAAATAAATTCAAAGATACAGAACCCTTTAAGACATCTACCAGCTTGGATACTAAATTTCAAATAAAGATGTAACATTTATTCATTTTAACATAAAACTTTTTTAAAAGCATTGATTAAATCTTTATAAATATACATTTTTATTATTATCTACTACAAAATCTATTTATATCAGTGGAATTAAATGTATTAATATTTTTTAATCTCAAAATTAAAATTTTTCTTATAAGATTAATTATTCTATAATTATTTTAAAGTAGAATTTAAGATAGAAAGAATGAAAAATTAATAATAATTACAGGTTTTTATATATTTAGTTGCCTAATTTGTCACTAAACAACTTCTTTTTAAGCATAGAAATAAGAGTTTTTAGTCTTTTAAATCGAATGAAGTTACCATTTCGAAATTTCATTTTAAATTATAAATGAGATTTCAGCAATTTTAATTTTTTAAATTTAATTTCATTTGTAAAAATAATGTAAAATTGGCTCTTGTAAATCACCAGATTTTCTTGAGGTTTTAGAATTGTATCTAATAATCAAAATGTTTTGTTACTTGATCAAATATATTTTGTTCAATTTAAAATTCAATGATATTACAGCTGAAATACTTTTATAAAATATTTAAACCATTATCAAAAATGTGGTTACGACGTTCCGGTGCAATGATAGAACGGTGAAACAATTCGATAGGATCTATACAAATACCAAAGCTTTATTCAATGCAAAAACAAACACAGGCAACAAAACACAACCGAACATACACAAGAACATTACTTGCAAAAAACCACAGCAAGATTGTAGTAAACCACTGCAACAGCACAAAGTTTACATAGAGAGCTCCATAGGAAAGAGACTTCCAAACATTGTTCAAGTTTTCCAAACGTCTGCTATCCTCTTCTGATTACCTCAAAGCGTGATTCAACATACGGCTGAGTGTGGCTCTGTTTCCAGGGGATTTTCTTATATAAATTCCCTGTCAGTGCGAAGAAGATTCTAGAAATATTCTACTTGTTTTAATGACACAAGAATCTTGTTTCCGGAATCTCCGATTCTGGCAGTCACCTAATTCGTCTCTAGGTCAATAAATCAGTGGTTTCTGAAGCTCGATAAGTTGATATTGGATTAGTGACTCCCCGTCACTTATCCAATATTCATTCAGGGCTCGTTAGAGTTCTCTGTAAAATTTCCTTCCTCATTAAGGCCCTACTGCTCTTAGAAGACGAATTAATGATACTTCTCATTATAAACCATATCTCTTTTAGTATTATAAAAAGTACAATACTAAATAGTATTATAATACTAACACATGAAACTTGAATATTTGGTCAGAATGTGAATTCCTTAAATAAAGAAAATTCGATTAAATTTTAGAAGGCAAACCCTATAAAAATAATGTATGAATTTGGATGAACTTATCTTATCTTGTCATTTAAGTCGTATAACTGTTTTTATTATATTAAAAACTCAGCTCTCGGTTACTTAATGGGTTTTAGTGAAAGGAGTCATAAAAAAACATAAATTCCACTGACGCGCTTAGAAACCAAACTTTTAGGAGTTGATGCTATTTTTTAAAGTCAAACACGATGATAGAGCGAAAAAGTTATGACATGCATTAAACTCCAGTCAAAAATGATTTGATTATTTAAAGAATGAAATAAATCAAATTATGCTTTTAACTCTTTATGCCACAGATCTATTCACAAATAATATCTCATCATTTCTCTCCAATGTATCCCATACAGAAAAAGAATCCAGAGGAAATATACGTTTTAAATATCATGTAAATTGCATTATTCATAAAAATTCGTCATTTATTCCATATAAAATTTAACATTAAACACATTTCAGACATATTCCTTAAAAAATGCATTTCCCATATTAAATCGAAATATCAAGAATAGATTAATAAGTTTTACTTTGTTTTATATTAAAATAATTGCCTCTATGTTTATCAGATTTTCATTTCGCAGATTGTTTTAGGATATGAATTGAGACATTGTAATATGATTCATTTAATATTTATTTATTTATTTTTTATAAAATTTTAAAACATATACAAGATACATTTATTATTAATTAACTTATTAATACATTTTTTAGATGAACTAGTATTAGCTTTGCACCAATTTAAAAATGGCGCTGTATTGAAATGAGAAACGAAACCAATTGTATTCAGTTTTATTTAATTTCATATTAAAAGCATTATATATTTGTAATGCTATTTTTAACTCTAACTTCAACTGTTATTAATTTCCATAGATTTGTCTGAATTTAGACTATAGTAACTTCATTCTAAATTGTGCTTTTATTTCGCGATCTCATTCCACTTTTTTCTATTTAATAAATCAAATGTAGCTTTGTAAAAATACTGAGATACAATTCCACTTGCCAAGTGAAGGGATAGAGATTAATGCTGAAACGGATTCTTCTGGATTGATGCGTATCTCTTCTCAAGGTCAACACAAGTGAGATTCTCTGTTAAACTTCAACACGTGTCTGAACTATGAAAATATTATAGTATATAAACAGTTAAAATGATTTATCTGCCTTTATTTCTTTGTAATATTCCGATTTTGTGTCGCCATGTTTGTGTATAATGAATGCCTCTTGAGACGAAATAAAACGAAATTCAAAATTCAAAATGTGTTTTGGATTTCAGCCACGACTCACTTCTGCTTCAAACACCAAACTATTATGTGGTTAATTATATATATATTTATATTTATATATTTCTTAAAAAATGTATTACCAATATTATTTCGGAATATCAAGAATAGACAAAGACAATTTGCAGTGATATATATGGATATATTTACCTCTGCTTTCATCGCTTTCAGATTTTTTTCGATTATTTTAGGACAATGAATCGATGAATATTGTAATATGTCATATTTAACAATTATTATGATTCATTTTTTAAGAAAATATTGAGAAACTGATGCAAGAAATCTTTATATATGTAGAGTTATTTTTAAAAAATATTTCAGATCAACAATGAAAAATTCTGCATCAATTAAAAAAATGTATTAAAATTTCAAACAATTCATTGAGATACTTTCAAACCCCAGTAAATCTCCCTTGACACGGCTGCTTCGTGCTCAATGAGATGGAAATGGGACGTTGGAATTACACTGTCCTGGAGTAATTCTCGACGATCCGCCGTCTCGATTACACCCTATATCCCCAGCAATAATGAATACGAGGGGGGAGGGGATGGCACAGGACACCGCATCACAAAGGGCTTAATAATGGGAAGCAATTAACCTCGTCATTAATTTTGTATCCGCTCCTCGCCGCTTTAAAAGGGCTTTCTTTGCGCTTCCAATTAATTATCGACACTTTTTTCCCGGACTCAAAGTCTTAAAAAAGATTGTTTCTCTGCCTATGTGGGGGAAAAAATTAGCTCCGAGAGCGAAACAATGTTTTATGAGGTAATAGCCCATTACACAATGGATGATGACTTCGTTTTAAGCATTTATTACGCAGGTGGAGCGTTTTATGATAGGCTTGCTTTGGGGCAATCTCTATGAAATGAAGCAGTGGACTCTCATTTTTAAGAGGTTTTATTGAATTAAAGAAGAGGATCCGCGTAGTGCTTCAGTCTTCGTTTTTGACAGGTTCTCTTTGTTGTACGCTTTGCTTGACTTTATTAATGTTGTTGTTTTGCGTTTTAGTAGGTGAAATATGCAGAGACAGATCCTTCTAATCTCAAAAGTATTTCATATCAAAATTTTGACAAATCTGCACTTTTCGGGATACCTGAATTTTAAAATCATATTTTCGGATTTAGGTTTAACTTATGGGTAGCACGTCTTAACCGTGATCTGGGTGTCCCGGGTTCGAGTCCTGGTTTGGTTGTATTTGTTTGCAGAGACAGGTCCTTCTATTCACTAAAATATTTCATATCAAAATTTTGACAAATCTGCAAGTTTTGTAATACATGAATTATAGAATCATATTAACTTATACTTATAAGTTATAAGTATAAATATAACTTATAAGTAGAACGTCTTTCCTGTGATCTAAACATTCTGGGTTCGAGACCCAGTTATGGCATGGTTGTTCTTCTGCGTTCTTTCTGTGAGGCGTGTTAATGTTTTATTCGTTGATACTAATTTTTCTTCATGCTGAAACAAATTTAAAAAATCATCGACACTTTTAAAGATTAATTTTTTTCAAGTGTTTAAAGAGGTCCCTAGAAAAATGGGAGAAATATGAAACTATTTATAAAATATATATTTCGCTACCTCAAAAAGCCGGTTTTGTAGAA
>JAOUZG010003724.1:4043264-4065443 GCA_026289955.1 Argiope argentata
ATATATATATATATAATTTTAAAGATATGTAATGCTACATTGTGTTATAATAACTTTGAAAAAATTTAGAATTTTGAAAAAAAGTATATATATTTTAAATTCTTGGGCAAAATTTCTAAAAAAAATCACGCTGTTTGTGAATTTTATTTTTACGCCTTAATGCTATACAGTCCTTTGAACCAATGACTCATATTAAGAAAAATATTCTCTTTTCTATAAAATTGATGTTTAAATATTCTGTACCCAAATCGGATCGAATTATGAACCCTATTTTAAGACAATCGGCAATACCATAACTTCAAGGTAATCTGAATTCGGATTGGATATCCAATAATATCAAACAGTGCGGTCTAAAAGTTTTTATTTTTATAATACAGGAACACTTTTTCATATGTCTTAGTTTTAGTCGTAAAAAATATCTTTTTATTTAAGCAATATATCACGGATTTTTACTCTGTTTTATAGAGTCAAGGAAATGTATAAAAATTTCATATTTGTAATTTCTCATTTTAATTATTTATTTTTAATAATATTTCCTATGAGAGGTCTGTCTATTACTAATATTCTAGAAATTAAGTATTGGAATCCAATTACTGTGGAACATTTTGTTATATAAATATTTAAACCCTGCTGGCCGTAAATAGTAGATAGGTTTTAAATTAATAATATAAATACCTCAAACATTTGCACGTTTTATTGAAAAGATAAATATGAAATAATTTCATTTCATGCAGACATAAAACTTTTGTAGGCTTTGTTTGTGCTGAGAAATAACTGATTTTTTGAGCTTTTAAGAACAAGATATCCAGAAGTTAAGAAAAGAATTTGGTAAAATTGATGTTTAGCCTCTTCCTGCGCCAAGGATGCCAATTTGCCAATAAAAATGGCGGACAAAGTAAACAAACACTTCTGTGGAATAATTAAGGCTACCACTTTCTGCAATATAATTATGGTTTTTGTACTCATAAGTATTGTTTTTTTTAAACTAACCGTCATTTTAACCAAGAATTTCTCCCTTGCATTCTAAATGTACTCATGCGTGTGTTTGTTTATATTTTATATAATAAATAAATGTTAGAAAGAATTTTAATTTTTTAAGTTTTACAACAGATTAAAATAAAAATACAGAAAATATTTTATAGGATTTTAAGAGGAATCAAAAAGGATTTTACGTCATGTAAATAACTTTAACTTTTTATGTTGTAATATTTTAGAATGATAAAGCAGAAAAAATATCAATATCATTCTTAGTTTATAATTAATTATAATATTTAAAATATCAAAAACATTTCTCTAGAATCGCATTACATTCTCTAAAATGTAAACATATGTACGAATTTTTGTAACTGTAGATCAATAGGTCTAGACTTTAGAGTACCAAAGCAAATATTCACATCCATCTTTAGAACAGAAATGTCAGTTCAAAACACTAAATCTATTAAAAAGCTGCAAACTATCACTTTACTCCAGTTTTTCAATATATCACAGTTAGAAGTTAATACCTAATTTAAGATAAATGTCTGAGAATTCAAAACCCACTACACCGAAGAATTTTAATTTATGGAGATCTATTTCAAGTTAAGTCTTCTGAAGAGTTTAGAAACTGTTTTATGGAAATTTCTTTTATAAATAAGTATATATTCCCCCAGCCACCTGAGTTTCAGCCATAAGAACTTACTCATCTAATTCTAAGTTTTAAAAAAATGAAATTTCATGTTATCATGTGAGAACATCATTATTTTTAAGTGATTATTTGTCTTAATAAATTTAAGTCATTAACCAGTTTAAACCGGTTTGAAAAAATTACGACACCTCTCTCTCTCTCTCTCTCTCTCTCTAAGGATATTTTTTTAAAAGCAAATTTAAGATAAAAATAGCAGTAATTTCAAAGAAAAATTCACAATTACTGGAAGCTATTGTATATGAGATAAAATCAAATGTATGTAATGCAGATGGATATTAAAATTATACTATAATATTTACAGTATTTTAAGAAATACAATGAATAAGAATGCGCTTATAATATCATTAAATATAAGTGGCGTTTTACAAAACTGCTATAGTTAAATTGGAAAAAGAATTTTAAAAAAAGGTGATAATCTTTTGAACTCTAGATGAATTGTTTAACTATCGTAAAAAATCGTAAACAAGTTGGAAGATGACATCATTTCTTAGAAACGACAAACGAAAAGCAAATGATTGTAACTTGAATGAAATATTTTAAACAATACTGGCAAAACAAATCTCAAATGTCATTTGTCAGGTGACTCTCTATCTACCAATGAAAAAATTTGCCCGTAAATTTTGGAGACACCAGCATCTAACCAAAACGACATCATGATCTCACATGATAATATGGAATTTAGCCAATCATTTAACATATTATAGAACGACGCTTTTACTTTCTTACATACGAAAAGTACCACAGCAAATTGTAGAATGCTGTAGGATATATTATTCTATATTGAATGATATTTAAAAAAATTGTATTATTTAATAATATGAAATATACTGCAATATTTGAGTACTTCTTAGAATACGAAACAAAAATATTTTAATCATATAAAAATTTCGTATTCAGATTTGATTAATAATTCAAAGTTATCCCTTTTGGAATTATGTATTAAATGTCTATTCAAAACCTGACAATTCAAAATCAGTCATCTAAGAGAATAGAATTTGTTTTTCAGCCTTCATGCAATCAATATTTCGTACCGAATTTTCCTACAAACAGAATATAATTCAATCAAATGTTGTCTGAAATATGTCAAAGGATACATAAGTACGCTTTATGATACAAATGGATATAAAATTGAAAAATGGAGGAATTTAGATTGATAAAATTTGGTAATTTTTTTTATCATCTGAATTATATATTTGCATTAAACATCATACAAAACTATTCTGCTGATTGACTGTATGCCATTTGCTAATCCCTAGATAAATGAGAAAAAATGCAGATAATAGAAAAATAAAGTTTGAAGTACGGTCTTAGCTTCTAGGGGGCTGTGGTGGTCTGGTAATAGAAGTATCGTTTCTCAACTGGAGGGCTTGAGCTCCGATATTCGAATCCACTAAAAAATCGTCGTGTAAGCAAATTTGGTCCATATTAACCCCTTAACCGGTTTGCCCATGCGCCGTACATGCATCGATTTATCAAATTTTGATAGTTGAATACAAAAAATAAATCATTCATAACAATTATAATACAATAGTAAAATGACTTCGAATACTTAGATAAGCCAAGTATTCCATGGATTTCCATTTGAACCAAAATAAGAAAATATTCCCAAAATAGAAGGTGTCATCTTATTAGATAGTAAGGAAAATGAACCAGTTAAGAGGTTGAGCTCGTCGAGATCAAAAATTTTCCCGCTGGTATGATATGGAAATTAGGAGAAAGTAGCGCCGGCTCAGGTGTCACTTTCGACATCTGACAGTGGTTCAAAATCACGAGATTCCTTACAAAATAACCTCAGCGTTGTTTTAAAACTGGACATTAATATAACTGAGCTAAAAGTAGCTTTAAAATAGTTTATTTCTGCTGCCCAATTATTTTGATGCCAATCGACGTATGAGAATAACTAAAAAATGTGTGTTTATTTTTCAAAACAAAACATTCGAGATAATACTTCCATTGTTTTAACCCTTTAACGGGCACAAGCTGTTTTCTCTCAATATTTCCATTTTTCTTTATATTTTTTTAAAAAAGCTCGTTTATAACAAAAAAAAAGTATTTTTGTTAAAATTTTGTTGTTGTGGCTGTCATTATTACAGGGATGGAAACACATATTTTCCACCTTCCAAAACAAGCAATGACATTTTGTTGACTTATTCAATAGAAAAATATGAAATATAAATAATTTCACAAGTAAGTATGTTTTTTGCAAAACTATTTATTAGTAGTTATTTCAAAATTTAAAATGTATTAATTACACATGAAATAAGTGGTAGAAAAACCAAATACAATGTAAATTACCAAATGCATTGTTTTAAATTATTCTGGTGAAACAACATAACAAGAAGCTGAACACAAAGCAAAATTTTATGTTGATCATGACACTTTTGCCCGTTTCTGGTTAGTTTTGGAGCTACAATATGTGCAAAATATTTTAAGGCGGTGTTAAGTTATTTACCACAGCCTTAAAAAGGGTTAATCTCTAGCATAATATTGAGATAAAACATGACAGAGCACATATAATTTTTTTTTCATATTCATTTGTATAACGAAATGTATAAATTCTTGATTAATTAAGTAATGTTGTGAATTGGTAACTTTACCAAGTGTTTTATTTTTGATTCTGCACACACAAGAATGAAAAAGCAAATGCTGTAGCAAGAGACATCTCCCATCGATTTCAAAAAGAAGGACGAGACACCTGAAAAAGGAGTGTTTCTTCCTTCCAAATATATTTGAGAAGTTCTCCACCGAAAAGGCATCTCGTCTCCCGAAAAAGTGATAAACGGCGACCGTATTTCCGTCGAACTTTCCAAATCCCTCGGCTTTTCAAAGAAGTGTCTCAAGACCTGAAAGGAGAACCAGGTGCAGAACTCAACCATCCACCGACCCCGACCTCCCCCCCCCCTCCAAGTGGAATTCCGAGAGAAATAGGCGTCGGTTTATCGTGAAATATGCATCGGGATCTATGTCTGATAGAAAAGCCCCGACGTTTCTGCGTCACTGAGTTTGTGAAGTGATTTGTCTCTGTTTGATTAGAAGAGTATATTTTATGCATGTTAAGAGGTTTTATGGAAATGTTTAACATATTTGTTAACATTTTTCCCTTATACGAATAAAATGATGTGAATAGTTCTCGATTACACTTGAGATAAAACCAAATTTTCTGTTCTCAGCAAACAAAATAGCTATCGGTAAAATAGAATTATCACTTTACAAAATAAATAATTGTTTTCGCATAGTAATATTTATCATCTTTCATATTGTATATTACATGGTTCCGAATCATTAATATTACTTTTTCGCAGTTTTACAATCGTCGCTGAAAAGAGATTTAAAGATTTTTCTAAGTAGACAATGAATGAAGGCGAGGTCAAGAAATTTCGATCTTGCCGATCATTTGAAGATAAGTCTTTTGAATTTGAAGGGAAAATGAAAGTTCTCTAAAATACAAGAATTATGAGAATATCTCTATTAACTGAAAATAGATACTAGATTCCTTTAAAAATTTCATTTCCAGTCATGAAAACATTTTAGGCAGAGACGTACAAAGCGTGAGGTATTATCTCTTTGCAGTATTGCTAATAGATTAAGTTCTAGACGTCACTATATTATGAAACGTCTGTATGTTTTTCTATGGTTTATAGTTATTTCTTTCTGAATGTCGTTGTCACTTTGTAATTCTTCTGGATTAAAATGTAGTACTTCAATTTTATGCACCAATTCCCACAGGACGATTTTTGTGATAATATGCTATTACATAATAATAAACTTATATAAATGTTTCTACTTTTAAGATTTTTCATTCATAATTTCTAAAATTTGCTTCAACTATAAAGAAAGAACTAAAGATACAATATTAAAATAAAAAGAAAAAATACTTTATTATAATTAATTGTATACAATGGTTAAGTACATTTTATTATAGATAAAAGCAAATTGTCAAATTTTAATCAACGACAGACGAAAAACAAGAAAACATGAACTTTTATAATTGCTTTTACTTATAAGTTAATAAAAACCAATGCGGTTACGAATGATACTATTTTTCACATTTTCAATAAATACTCTATATTAATTACAATATTTTTTGGATATAAAATCAATAATAAATGTTATTTAATTTGAAAGTCCTGCAGTATGATTCAAAAATATATTCAATATTAGTATTCACCGAGATTCTAATTCAGTCATAAAAATGATTTTTTAATTCATAAAGTAATTTTAAAGGTTCTTTAAAATAAAATATGATAATATTAATAGACAGATATCCTCTTATTATTTGAAATTTTGTTTTTACTATCAAGTATTCTTTATATAAATAGTATAATACGCTAAATTTAAACATTTTAACAACATATATAATTAAACATAGATTATTTGAAAAAGACGCAGAATTGTCTAGTAATATTTTGGAAACAAACAAATTGTTTTAAATTATGTTTAGCAAAATTGGAAAAATTTTGTTCGGTGAAATGTTGAGAATTGTTCAATAATGATTAAAAAATTGAACTGCAGCTTAAATGTGAGTTTAAGATATGAAAGCAGCTTTAATAATTGTAAAATTCAAACTCCTTAAACTTTCAAATTAGTAGTAAAATTTTGAAGAAAATTTCAATTCCAGAACGAATTTTTTAACTTCAAAATTTTTTTCAAAACGCTAAGGAACAAAGATACTAATATTGTTTCAATATTTTGAATATTATAAATTCAATTTACAATGCAATTCCTGTGTGTCTCTATCCATTTAATAAATATATATTGGACATTCGCATTTTACATGCAGTTTTTAATTAAAAAGAAAATGGCTGTTTAATTCATAAATCTTTGCGAAAATTTTCCTTATGCTTGCAAATAAAAAAAAATAAGAAAGTTCTTCAACCTAATCTTGATTAAATTATTTGAGAATGAATTAATATTTAATTTTGTTTATATTGATTAAATAACATTTTTGATAATTCTCATATTTTAAATAGGTTAACAGAATTGTCATTGTGAAAAAAGTTGTTAGCTTAATATTTGGACAATAGTCATAAACAAATCGATACCTGATTGAATAATACCAGCTGTTGATTTTACACAATTCTTTAAGAATTCAGGATTGAAAATTTTAGGCATTTTTTCATTAAAAAAATGAATAAAATTTGAACCAAAATTGATAAGAATGTTGGAAACATCGATATATTCAGCTTCATTTACTCAATATAGACTTTTAAATGCAATAATGAATAATAGTTTTCCAACTTTCATATAAATTGATAAGAAATTGGGATTTAAATAATGGCCCGTTTTAATCATTTACAAATTAAACTCGCCATTATTAATCCATCAAGGATATCGTCTTTTCAAAATAGCATCATTTTCTTTCCAAGAGAAACCCCACCCAAAAGGAAAGATTTAAACAATGCCTTTAAGACGTGATTTACGCATTTTCTCTCATTTCTTATTGGTCTATTCTTATCATTTCTTATATTTCATATACAATTCTTTGAGGTATTTGAATCTTTCTCATAGGTTCTAAGTGCCCTCTTATTAAGTTTTATATAAGCCATGTCAATAAAATAAATACTATCACCTTCACAATTAAAAAATGGGCTATAAATTAAGATGAAAATTATGAAATCTGTAATTAACTAATTGATTCAGATTGCATGATCTTATTTATTCATTGTTCCTTAACTTGTAATAATCTAATCAAATTCTCTCGTGAAAGAAGCATGACAACGGTACTTGGAATAGCAAGTGATTATATCAGGTTCAGAATTTAATTCTGAACAATGATCAGAAGACGAGTAACACTTTCGGTACTTTAGAAACCTTAAATATTTTTACTGTATAGAAAAGGGAAGTGGTTACTTTGCATCAGAGTTTAGGAAATCACTAAGGTTAGCGACGTATACATGCTTAATATATGCAATATCTGAACATATCGTTATGCTGAAGTGATATAAAGCTGGCATCGGCACTAGTCAAAATTTTTAGTACTACACCAGCTTAGATATCTGATGTATTACGGTTTCCCTACCGTAATAATGATCACGTAGCTTCGAAACAGAGCTCTGATCTAATTAATATAATTAGTTTAGAGTTCTGTTTTTTTTAAAAAAATATTTTTAATTGTTAAGATCGCAAATGTTTAAAAATAAAAGTAACACTTAAAAAGAGAGGAAAAAAAACATGAAATAGTTCAAGGTGAATAGTATATGAAAACGTTCACGGAAATTACATTAACAATTCAAAGTATTTTGGATTTTTTAAACTTGTTTTTATTTAAAATGAGAATTATAGAATATTTGAAACACATACGTAAAAATAAATGTAGTATTCATAATATTGATGAACTTCTTGAGTTTTAAAAGTGTAAAAGTGCTGTAATTCTAAGCGCATACTACATACGGTCGAGGCTATAAAGGGGTTAATAGAGACAATAGGGCTTGCTAAGATGCTGCTATAATTAATGGCATCATGCTTTATTTCATGCATAATAACATTATATTTTAATTCATGTTTAAATTAGATTTCTTTATTTCAAACGATGCCGATTTGATGAAAATGGTCAATAGATTTCATTTCCCTATATGTATAATTTGTACAAAAATAAAACGAAAGGTCATAAAAGATATGTCACTACAAATGAACAATAAAGATAAAGATTTTCCCCTTCAGTGATTTTACTATGAGGTTTTGAGACGGATTTTTTTCATCACGTATCAACAAAGAGAGAGAGAGAGAGAGAGAGAGAAGGAGAGAATTTAAATACAATAGTTCAAAAATGAGAATTTAAAATTTTTATGTGTCTGGATAATTAACCCCTTAACCGGTTTGCCCATTCGCCATACGTGCAACTATTTATCGAATTTTGATAGTTGTAAATAAAAAACAAATAATTCATAACAATTATAATTCAATAGTAAAATGACTTCGAATACGTAGATAAGCCAAGTATTCCATGGATTTCCATTTGAACCGAAATAAATATTCCCAAAATAGGAAGTGCCATCTTATTAGATAGTAAGGAAAACAAACCGGTTAAGGGGTTAACTGCCATATGAGTAATGATGGCCTTAATACGATACATTTTAAAAATCAATCGGTCTATAAAGAATAAATATATAGAATTAAGATATTAATAGTTCAATGGATTTACAAGTTATCACCCGAAAATTAATAGAAATTAAATGAGATAAAGCAACAAGTTAAAAGAAAGATGAGATAAAGGAAGTTTTTTCTTACTTTTTTCTTTCCTTAGAGACTTATTTGGCTGATGATAAAATTAATTTTTAATTAAATGCCCTACAATTAAATCTTTCACTTAAAATTCATCTTTCTGATTATTTTAAAATGATCGCCGCATTGAAAGCCTTTTAATTTGTATAAAAAATGAAACTTATTATAAAAAATTAATAATGTACTGATTAAAAAATTGGATTCGATATTTTTAATCCTGTTTTCTTTTCTGGAATGAAATAATTACATTCTCTTTGGAATAACAAGAGCGACGGCAAATTCAATGAATAATTTACTGAATTTAATACAGTCTTAAATATTCAAGCTGATGAAAAATTAAAATGTTTATTGATAATGAAATCTGCATTAATTAATAATAACATAGCTATCAATTAAAATTTATGAATTTCCATCAAACGCTCTTAATTTTAAATTTTTTTAAAAAAAAGCTTAGGTCCTTAGTTAATTGGCGACGAAAATCTATTGAAACGGTAGAATTGATTAAGGAGTTTAAAAGAATTCATAGCTTCAAAATTATTAATGAAAATTCTTAGTTCTTTCCCCTAAGAATACCACTTTTTTTTCCACTCATTTTAAGAAAAATTCGACTATTTCTTTTTCTCGAAAATAACATTTTAAGTAAGGTGAAAATGAAATTATTTCTATCTAAAGAAAATAACGCCCAGAATCTATGATTTGCATATTAAAAGATTTTTCTCATAAAAATGTATTAATCTTCTTACTAATAATTTTTAATGTCCCACGTGGCATTAAAGTAAAACGTAAGATGAATTTTTGTTGGAAGTAATAATTGCTTGGGGCAAGCATTAAATTTGTAATTTTAAAAAGTTTTATTTTCGTTTTCTACTTTAAATAGATCTTATGTTCTCTATAAATGAGGTATAAAGATCAAATATTATTCAATCTTCTTCGACTTCATTCAGTAATTCAGGTTTCTTATCATTAGAGGATAGAAAAATGAGTGCGTTGGTTTGAAAATTAATAATTTATGTATTAGCATATGTTTTTATTTTTCAGAATTAGTTCAAATATACAATGAAATATCTTGTTGGTTGATTCGAGATTTAGAAATTCCATGTCTTAAAATTAATTAAATAAAATTCTATCCAAAGAAAAAAGATTAGCTTATTTTTATGTTTGTAAATCAGTTAACATTGTGATACAATCATATATTCCTTGAAATTTACATAATTTTTTCGCTCTTGGTTTGATAAAGGTTTTCCATTATAGAATACAATTAGAATAAATTTTGATCAAGTAAATCCTTAAAACCATTTTTGTAAATAATAATCTCTGTATTATTACATGATTTGCTTATTTAGAATAAGGTTTCAAGTATAGAATACAAATGGGTGAAATATTGTAGGGTGATTAGAGGTTTAGAAACTATCCTAAAGTAAATCAAATTAAAGTTCTATCCAAAGAATAATATATTGGTTTATTTTCTTATTTTCTGTTTGTAAACCAGCACATATTGTGATTTAATCATAAACTCCTTTTAATTTTCCATATTTTTTTTACTGATGATTGGCAAATGTTTTTCATTAAAAAATACAATTTCTAAAAATTTTGATCAAGTAGTTTATCATCTAAACTATTTTTGTAATTAATAATTTCTACAATAAAATATGATATT
This sequence comes from Argiope argentata, assembly GCA_026289955.1. Classification (NCBI taxonomy): domain Eukaryota; kingdom Metazoa; phylum Arthropoda; class Arachnida; order Araneae; family Araneidae; genus Argiope; species Argiope argentata. Next base: position 4,053,827 of record JAOUZG010003724.1, read on the forward strand.
CTTATATATAATGAAGTCCATTGATAAAATGCAAATATGGCGAATTCTTGTTGGGTTATTCGAGTTTTAGGAATCCTACGTCCTAAAGTCAATAAAACAAAAGATCTACCAAAGACAAAAAATAATTTCATTTTCTTATTTTCATGTTTGTAAACTAATGCACATTGTGATTTAATCAAACACTCCTTCATATTTACATAATAGTTTCGCTGATTGGCACAGGTTTTTTAATTATTATTGTAGAATACAATTTGTAGAAATATTGGTCAAATAGATCCTTAAAATTATTTTTGTAAATATTAATTTCTGTCATAGAATATAATTTCCTTTTTTAGAACGAAGGTTTAAGTATAAAATACAAATAGGGTGAAATCTTGTTGGATAATTCTAAGTTTAAAAGTTTAAGGCCTAAAGTTAATCAAACTGAGGCTCTATCCAAAGAAAAAAATGGTTGTTTTATTTTCTTATTTTCATGTCTGTAAACTAGTACACATTGTAATTTAACCCTTTGCGGTCCACAAAATAATTAGATGCAAAATTTTTCACCTAATACAAAGATTTGTTTATTGCTATGAAAAATAAATATATATATGTAATTCTTTTATGTCGAATTTCTTTGAAAAATGAATCTATATCTCTTAATCATAATGTAGGAGTTTTTAACAATTAAATTTGAAAAATAAATAAATAAATAAAACGTCAAAATGATATCCTGTTTTGAATGTCGAGTCACACTTGACATCGGACCGCAAAGGGTTAATTATACATTTCTTTATATTATCATTTTTTTTTTGCTGAGGGATTAGTTCAGGTTTTTTCATTATTGAATACAATTTCTAGAGATTTTGATCAAGTAGATCCTTAAAAATTTTTTTGTCTTTTTTTTATTGATTTTAACTAATAATTTTTATTGATTTCAGTTCTTGCGTAATCAAGTTTTCTTATATTTATGTCTGCATTCATATCTTCTCATATGTAAAATATATAAAAAAAGTTTTCAAACTCGTGATTTTGTCGAATTTTCACTCACATAAACTTCTGCGTCTAAACAACATATTTTTGAAATATTGTCCATCAGTCTTTATGTTTTTGGACACGGTAACTCAAAAACGCTTAGATTTGAAGGGTATATGTTCTTAACAATACATTTATAGATTTATCAAATTTTGATCCGATTCCACTCAGAGAAAGTAACTTAATACATCTGACCAAATATAGGTGAAATTCGAAAACTACTTATCGTTTGAAAAGTACAAAAATGAATTTATTAAGAGGTCTTAACAACTAAAGTGTAGATAAGTCTCAAATTTGAAACCAAATCCTAAGGAGTAGACCATCTATATTTTTTGTGTGAATGTAAACATGATATGTGAGAAATGCAACTATTTATTTCGTTGAAATTTGATATAAAATTTAGAGTCTAAAATGTAGATCTTTAATTAAATTTTAAACTAAATTGGTCAGAGAACCGAATGATTTTCAAATCTTTCTTGAATTGAACTTGCTAGGAAGACAAAGAATAACTTAGTAAAATAAACCTTACTTTGTATTTTTTCGTGGATTAATCGGAGGTTGCATTAAAAAAGACAACAGCCTCGTAAATACAATAAGTAGCAAAAAAATCTTTAATTTCTGTTTTGTATTTCATATCTCAAAAGTCAAGTTATTAAAAATGTTATCTCATATTAATCTCTAATTACAATTTAAAAAAGAAATCACTTTATATAATGGATAAATATTAAGTACATAAGTCTGGGAATTTAAGATTAAAGAAGAAGGGAATATTAACAAGAAATTTAAGATTCGGTTTTAAAAACAAAGTAGCACTCTCAACAATTAGAATGAGTCAGACTAATTAAAAGTAAAGCGGATTATAGCATTTAAATGCATAATTTTTTTAGTTTCTTATTGCAGATATACCCTTCTTTTTAGTTCAACTTAAGACTTTCATCTGTTTTCTGCGGAGAAAATAAGGAAAAAATAATAATTTAGGGACATTTTTCATTCATTAACCATAAATCTAGAGTTAAAATCTTACAGAAAAAAAAAGGGATTAATTTCTGCACTTTGTTGTTAAAAGTCATTGATATAAGGAACTGAAGCTTTAAAAATACCTTTTGTACATGGCTTAAGATTGGTGAATTATTTAATTTAGCTAATTAAAATGAAATTTGATTGTATTTAAATTTTGTCTCTTGAAATCTTACAATAAAGGAATTTTTTCTTTTAATCTTGAGTTTAAAGTATTATTTAAAAAGATACAGTCTTGGCTCACTAGAAATGATAATAAATAGCAAAAAGAATTTTAAGTTTATATATTTATAAGTCAAATAAAGCACTATTTTTTGAACTAGAGTTTTTGGATTTTAAATCTAAAGGTGAAATCAAAACATTTCGAATCTTTGAATAAACGAAGTAATAAAAAAACTAAGAAAACTGAAATTTAAATAGCATCCGTAATTCCATGGAACTCAATAGGAATGGCGAGAAATCTTTCTTTTATTATAAACAGCATTTTAAAATCCTCGATATTCTATCGCTAATATTTTAAGATTTTTTTTTATAATGACTCTTAATTTTTAGAAATTAAAAATTTATTCTTTAGTGCATTAAGGAAAATGTACTGTTTCAAATTTTTTCTTTAAAGAAGGCTTCTATTACTAATGATTTTGAATTCAAGTCAAATTGATCACTACATCCAAATAATCAGAACAAAAATATTTGAGAAATACTGAAGTTCTGTAAAAATACGAGGAAAAAAAAGAACACAATGTACAAGACTTAAAAAAATCATTCATCTTTTTAAATAACGTATTAGATCACTATATTCGGGATGAATTTTTTTGAAACAGTTGCTTAATACACCAGTTACGTTGCGTGGCAAAAGTTTTAATGAAAATTAATTGAAAAAAATAATAATTTGACTGAAATAGAGGTATAAAACACATTGTAACTTCACAAAGAAATATAATCCTAAGTAAAGTTTTTATAAAGAAACCTATTCAAACAATAAAATTATTAAATAAAAAAAAATCAGCAATTTTGCCAAATATCGACTTTTCAATATTGTAATCATCGTAATCGATTATTTGTTATTTTAATAACACTTCTCATTTTCTGGTTTACTTAAAACTTTTTTCCATGTATTAATCTCGGTTCTTACGTATTATACTGTCCAATTTTATCGCCAAATGTGAAATAGTCGTCAATGAGTTGCTAAACAGCCAATTATGGCAATCAGGCAATGGTGTAATCCGTTGATCTTTATCGCCAAATTTAAGTCCGTCACCAGAAAGTTACTTAACCGTTGGCGTTCGTTGGTGAAGACGGTATAGTACGTAAGTACCCTTTTTTTAGTATATTAATTTCTAAAATTCGAAATTGGTTGAAGAAAATATTGCACTTCTGTCCGTTTCTCGCAAGTCCTAAAACTCTAAAAAAAACTACAAAAAAATATAGCAAAAATGTACCGAAAGACATGACATTAGCCAAATATTCGTGAGACGACCTTGACCGGAGGGTATCCATATTATTTGGTGGTCAATTATAAAGTTCCCGGTTGTGGAGGCAAAGGATCATGCACTCGAGATCAAATTGTATCAGTAATTTATCCTGTATGTGACCTCGGCATACATAAATCAGTCAAACTGCTTTCTATCGTTGTTTTTAAAAAAAAATATTGTAAAACCTGAAGCGATGCGCAATTGTCTGCAGCGTAACGAATAGAAGCGCTACTATCATACTTAAGACGGTAGATGTTTTCAAGATTTATTCAATATACATTGCAATGCTACTTAGTCTATATGAATTGACGGTCCGGTATTTTGGGAGGATATCAGAAAATCCTGCAACTGTAGTCTATTAGTGTCCAAATCCATCACTGATTAGATAAGGGGACACTGACCATGTAACATCTATATTACATAATTATATTATCTATTCCAAAAATATGAATGAATATCTTATGGACGAATGAATGAATTTAATTTTAGTAAAACTGGACTCCAATATAAAGAAAATGAAACAAAAAATGTAAGAATATTCATTTCTGGACTTCATTTTATTTTTTCAATAAAATGGAGTCAGAAGTAAGAATCCTGACTTCATTGCATCTGGACCTCTTCTTTTTGAGTTTTTGGACACCAGATGACACACGTTTTTTGAAACGTAATAAATAAAATTTAATATTACATATAGTATAAAGTAATAGTTGTTTATTTTTATGGTTCAGTGATAAATCCCAATAAAAGGTAAGCCATCTTGACGATCAACAGATCGACGTTAGCAGTCTTGGAGTAATCGCCAAATAAAGTCAAAAATTGAAAAAAAAATAATTATAAAGCTTCTTATGTTTTGTAATTATAGATATTTTAATGAAAAAAATACCATAACAATCCCTCAACTGAAAAGTCCCCAAATGTTATGGATTTTAACCAAATTGAATACTAAGTATTGAAATTATATCTAAATTGCTCTAAGTATTTTGTTTCATTTTTGATTTTTTATTTCAATTTGTTTCAGAAAAATCATAGTTGACTAAGATGTGCCGTACTCAGGATGCAAAATATTTGTACCAATTTATAATAAATTCAAGATACGAAATGTGAATGAATTTCAAAGGTCTAAAAGTGTAGAGATCGTTGATAAAAAATGATAATACAATAAAAATTAATCTCATTAGTCATTAAAAAATTTAGGCTATTAAAAAACTAACTACGGTTCGTTTCAGTATTCTGAGAATACCACTTTTCGACGGTTCTATTTCACGAAAGGGTGACACACGGAAGAATGTGCACCATTTTCGCTATTTCCTTTATTGTTAAATGTAGACATCACCTCATTTCCTCTATCCTCTCACCTCTATTTTGCTGTATTAAACCCATCCTAAAGCATGCGCAAAATCGCTGAGGGTTTTTGAATCCGTGGGCAAGCAATAAATTGAAATCGGACTATGTTCGCACAAAAATTATATTATAATTTGATTTTGACAGCAAATCCTACAAATTAGGTGAAATATCTGAAAAATATTCGGCGCTGTGAAGCAAATCATAAGTATTTTATAAGAATAAGTAAAATAATTAAACAAAAACGTGTAGTCATTCCCAAAGAACAAATAATGGTATATGAATCGGATAGGACCAATTCCTTGCTTAGTAATTTGGAACAGAAATCCATTCGGTATAATTTTTTATTCGAAAGGTGTTCGCAATGAGTTTCCTGTGGAAAATGTGAAAAGGAAACACATAATTCTAATTACTATATTTGAATTAATTTGCTCACATATAGACTTCTTGTTGGAAAAATTAGTCAAAAAGTTTGTATGAATAGCCAAAGTCCATATATGGACTTAGTTTCAAACCTTGTATTTTGATATTCACTAACATAGAAATTAAATCTATTATAATAAAAATGCAGCTCGAAATGCGTTGCTAAGCGCAAAACTGGAGAACGGCTCGACCGATTCGGCTAATTTTTTAAATATAATTTCATTAAGACACGAGGATGGTTCTTATGGAGAGAAAAAATGAAAAAACTGAGAGGAAAATAGTTACAACGACACTTTTCTTACTTTCCCGCCAAAAATCTTTGTTTCCTCCCCCCCACACGAAATGAGTAAGATATCAGGAAGTAATAAATTTTGATTTGTTTAGAAAGAAATATGCGAAGTCAGTTGGTTTTCATTTATAGAAAACAGGACGTTTAAAAAAGAAAGAAAATAGTTGTTTTTATGCAGCTGATTATGCTGATTAAAAACATTCTTCCAAACAGGCGTGAGTATCATTTTGTTCATTAATATTTGATATTGTTTCATTTTTTACTGTTTCAATTAATTGTGTTCTGATATAAAGTTGTTCTTAATTATACACATGAAAATTTCCTCGCGTACGAAGTCGGGTGTAAAAGCTAGTCTATATTAATAAAAATGGATCTCGAAAGACATTGCTAAGCGCAAAACTAGAGAACGGCTCTACCAATTCGGCTAATTTTTTGTAATATTTTTATTAAGACACGAGGATGGTTCTTATAGAGAGAAAAAATGACAAAACTGCGAGGAAAATAGTTAAAACGACACTTTTCTTACTTTCCCGCCAAAAATTTTCATTTCCTTCCCCCACACCAACTGAGTTAGATAGCAGGAAGTAATAAATTATGATTTGTTTAGAAAGAAATACGCCAAGTCAGTTGGTTTTCATTCATAGATAACAGGATGTTTAAAAAAGAAAGAAAATAGTTGCTTTTATTATTAGTCGGTATGAATATTTAATCTATGCCTGCTCAAAATAAAGTCTGGACGGGGAAGAAAAAAAGGTAATAACAAAGCGAAAAAAGGGTTTATGGAAAGAAAAATAGTGAAGAAAAAAAGGATAGAAAAGAAAAGAAGGGCGTATGTGTTTCACCATTATTTCCTCTGTGCGCCGCATTTTCCAAGCTGTTTTGAAACTTTCGCATCTCTTGAAAACCAATTGTCTTTATTTGTTTAGTGTGTTTACATTTATGAAAATTTGAATCTCATTATTCTATAAAAACGTAGAATTTTAAACCTTTCCCTCCACCATTTAAATGAAATATCAATTCCGGAACAATCATTGCTCGCTTAGAATGAGAAAGATGAGAAGTGCAATGAACAGAACATCTGAAGAAAATAATACTAAGATTAGAAGTTGAATTCTTTGTGACAATGTTTTCTCTGTTCATATAACAGAGTAAAATTTGCTCGGAGCTTTGTTAAAGCAAACACTACAAAAATCAGAGTACTTGTAAAAGTCACCAAGTACTCTTGCAGAAAAATAGCTGAAGTTGTTCAATCAACGATATTAGCAACACGCATTTCGCAGATTTGCAATCCGGGTGGGTATCGGGGACTACCTTGTCATTCCTGACACACACATAATCATATTAATAATTACGACTTTAATTTCACTGCACATTTCCGCCTGACATTCGAAGGAATTTCGATGCTTTAAATATTTACTCGCCGTCAAAAGGCTCTCCTCCCCTTGCTTGCAAAATGAATTTCGCGTAATTAATATTTGCCATCGATTGTTCGTACCCCTAGCTATTACTCTGACGCTCTCAAATATTTATTTGTCGTAATTAATTCATTCTTCGATGCGCGTCGAACACGTATCCGATGTCTGCCTGAAGATAAGTTTAAAAGTTTCGCTCCGATAACGGTTGAGTATCCATCTGAAGCATTACGACGAAATTCTAATCAATGTTGAATCCTTTGTTAGCAATCAAATAGTTTTGATTAGCATAATTTTTCTTGATTTGTTTTCATTTATTCATAAGATTTTGCTTGTATTTTTTGATTTATTATTATTTTTTTGTTGAAGAGATACCTATGTTCTGCCATCTAATTTGACTAATTCGTGTGAGTGAATTTGCCAAGAGAAATACGCAATTATTATTCAGATAATTTGCTATTAGTAATTGGAATTGCTTTCAGTGTCAAAGTTACTTTGATGAGTAATTGACAAATTTTTTTTATCTGAATGAGAAACATCAGAGATAATTTCAATTATTATCAAAGTAATGGCAGATATTGTAGCTAAGGAATCAAAGATTTCAAGAATATTTATTCCAATTATGAAACTTTGAGAAGTTAAATTAAAATCATTTTTTCTATTTTTGTATTTGCATAAATCAAAAATTTTATATTGTATATTTTGAGATATATAAAATATATTTTTTTTCTTGATATTGCAAATATTTCAAAACTAAATTTGTATATGTTTTTTTTTCATATAAATAAATTGTTGGATCTTATATTACGGCATAATTTTTTTAATATGAAACATGCGTTCGAAGAAAAATGTCAAATAGTTCTAAAATTACTAAATATAGTTTAGTTTCAGCTTTACTTCCATTTAATATGTTTATATGAAAGGCAGTATAAATATTATAATTAATATCTGCTATAATAAAAATATGTTTTTAAGATTTCGTTGATTATTTAGATTATTAATTACGCCATTGTCTATTGTGATAAATAAAAGTAACCCTCGTTCCTTATATAATGCGATTTATAATCCCTTTTTTATAAAGTATTTGAAAGTTGGAGCAAAAAACTATCTCAATTTCTAAATGAATGTAGTTTAATGCCGACAATAATCTAGAATCAATTCTTTTGAATTATTTCCTTATTTGATAATAAAACTGTGAAATGTCTTTAATAAATCTGACTCTTTTTTATATGTTATAGAATGCATAACATAGTTCCATTTCATAAGAAATTTAGGCTAATTAAAAAGTAACTGATTGTGCTAGATTCTCTTAAAGTTTAGGAAATTTTTATGTTAATCGAATTATCAGCTTCTTTTATTTATTCCGATTTAATATTATAACTTGCTATAATATTTATTCTTATTACAGTATATAGGTACATGGTAGTTCAAATTAAAGTTAATCTATTTAGAAGACTATGAATGATATATTACTAGTCTTAGTATAATTATGGAAGACAAGCTTTCAAACGAGGCCATCCATTTATCAAATAAAAAAATACAAAACAAGTATCTTTAATAATAAAATTTGGAATAAAATTGTTTTTGTCATTTACAATAAATATATTACAATAAATTTTGCTATATCAAAAAAAGATTGGAACTTTGATGGAATCATATGGACTAAGATTACAGCTGTTAGGAAACTAGATTCTAAGGAAATAAAAATTAACAACATGCTATTTTGTCAAATTTCGTCGTATAAGATGCTGAATAGATAATGCGGTTATCACACAGTTTTGCATGACATTACATGCAATTACAATGACATTGTTTACCATTGTCATATGCACTCATGTCCATAAATTTGGGATAATTCAGAGCCACGGGGAAATCGAACTCCAAAATACATATATCACCCTTAAAATGACTAAATCCATCTTTAAAAAATCCTATGCAAATTGCAGGAAGCCACCAGATGACACCGATACTTCTCATAATGAAGAGAGGGTAAAAGAATGAATTCTAAGGAATAAAGGCAAAGAAATTAAATTGTTCGCAAGTGCTCTATTAGCTTTTCAGTGCAACAACAACCGAAGAACTTGGAATCGCCCAGAATGTCATCTCCAGATTTTGAAAACGAATCCAAGATTATGGCAATGTCAGTAGACGGTACAGTGCACGTTGCCCCCGAGGTACAACATCGAATGGGGACTGGTTTTTAGCAGTTACTGACAAAAGAAACAGACCTAGTAGAGCATCAAACCTGTTTCGACAGATCTCTTGAGCCATCAATACGACAGTTTCAAGGCAGACTATGCACAGACGGTTTAGGCAGATTGGTCTATATGCACGTAGGCCTGTCAGATGAGCTCCACTTAAAGCAACTCAATATCACCTGCGATTTTCCTGGAATAGAGAGTTTACATTATGATGGACTTGTGTGATATTTCCCGACGAATTCATTTTTAGTTTAAAGTTTTACTGACCTACCTTCAGGAGAAAGACCCTGAACATAGTTGCCATAGGTAGACGAGTCTAAGTAAAAAGGGAAGTAGGCATTAAAACAGGCCACGACATTTGGCTGACTAAGCGCGCTTCATCAGGTGAAAAATTCATTTCGCTTGTGCTCGTGCAGATACATTTATATGACAGTTAAATAAAATTAAATTTTAAGCAAACTTAAAAATTCCTTGTTATTTGAGCTTTGAAATAATGCCTTGAATAAAAAGGCCTTCAACTGTATATCTTCAATTGCTTTTGTATTGATTTTTTAAGATCTGCTGCTGCCGTTAATTAAATAAAAACCATTGGATACTAACAAAATAGTTTGATATTTTCTTGAAGATTCATGTGTCTTTAAGAGTGGAAAGCTTAAATTCAAACTTAAAATCCCCAGTTATGCTTTTTTCATCAATGCATCTTTTTACTGATGACCATATATATTCAATGGGATTCAAATCGCAATGATAAAAAGACAGTCTTTCATTTTCATGCTCGGCTTCTAACAAAATTTTGTCCAATTACGTTTGAAATCTGCATTTTTAAAGAGGTAGTGCTTGTCTCATGTTCAAAAAATTCTTTAACATTCTGAACTATAGATCGTGCTTGAGAATGCAAAGTCTTTCCACTTTTAAATGTAGTTTATTGTATAAAGCAAATCAACAATGTAATTAAAACAAATGGCAGGTTCTCCTTCACAGCTAAGATCAAAGATTGACGGTGTAAAACAGGAAATAGAATTGGTGAGGAAAATCACAAAATATGAGCATCAGGTATGGACAGAAGTACAAAGGAAAATCAGGTTTCTAATCGGTGATTCTTCTAACGATAATGATTCTTCAAGCCTATTCTTTTGGCGTCAAATAGTCATTTCTGTCACACACATCCCCTCAAAAAAATGTAATAAAACATCTCGTTTCCAATGCGACGGGTTCCTACGTTTAGAGTTACAAGGGTTTTCTCCTTACGGTAGGACAATACAAAGACTTTCATATGGAGAGCACGAGGTTCCTTTTACCACCAAGAGAACATCATTAAACAACAACTTTATGGTGGTGCAGGATTGTTCGTTTAGAAGAAACTATTTTGGGTTCCAGAACTAACCGCATGTTCAAATTAGAACCATTACAGGTCAAATCTATCCGTACTTCATTCTGGAATAACATGCACTCTTATTTCGGAGTGCTATGGGTGCATATTGCGTGTTTATGAATGACAGCAAGCACCTTCACCGTGGAAACATCGTAAACGAATGCCTTCGATCCGAGGATATGGCTGGCCTGCTTTCTCACCGGACTTGAATCCAGTAGAGCATGTGTGACACATGGTTGGCCGACTAGTTACAGTCCAATATAACATCCCACATATCTACCGGAACATTGGAGAGTATTGCTTGATGAGTGGTATAATATTCCTCAAGATCAGATCGATATTTTGATACTCTGCATTCCTAGACGTTGTACAGACTGTATTACATCTTCAGGGAGGCATTATATGTGTTGACCATTATAACAATCAAGTAATCATGTTTTTGCAAAGAGTTTTGCAATTTGCACCAGGGATCAAAAAGTTATAACTTTTATTAATGATATCAAACGTATATATATATATATATATATATATATATATGCTTTTAGCCTTTTGTTTAATTAGGCTTTACAAATAAGTCATATTTGATTTGCTTCTGACGCTTTTTTATTCTTAATTAGAATTTTCCTTAATTTATGGATATGAATGTTTTATTAACTTATCGTTATTGCAACACTTTTGCAGAGTGGTTGATCAGATTTGAATCATTCTAAAATTACTAAAAACGTATAACAAAAGTTTTAAATTTTCTTTGCAGAAATTCAGATTTTTTTAACCTTTTAAATTATTTAAATAGTTTACGAGTAATTTTTTCTGAATTTTTTTTCTTTATTTCATAAATGAAGAATGTTTAATCTAAAGTATCTGATTTTCAAATTTCATATTAATTGGTAATATATGGTGTATCATGTTCTTTAAGTGTATGTGGTTCAATTGGGACTGTTCTTTTCATGCCTGCATGTTGAATTTAAAATACTCTATGCTTGTTTTTACAACATCAGAATAAAGGCATTTAATGTGTTTTCTTTATACTATATATATATATATATATATATATATATATATATATATATATATAT
>JAOUZG010003724.1:4069097-4098096 GCA_026289955.1 Argiope argentata
ATATATATATATATATATATATATATATATATATATTTGTACAAATATCTCTGCTTAGTAACACACTCATAGTAAAACCTTTTAGAGTACTTTGTAAATGTAAATTAACAGTCAAAAAACAAATTTTACTTTTGAAGATAGGATTTGTAAATTATTTTTTAAATTATGGTTAAGAATGAGTTTTTCAAGAGATGTTAAAAAGGTGATTTGCAATCTGACAGAAATATAATTTTAGCAATTTTTACTCGAGACAGTTAATTATGCGAATTAATAAAATAATGCATAACATTCAGAACATTTATATTTGGCTTGCATGAAAAATTATTTAAAATTTCAGGGGATTCATTAGATTATTTCTAGTTCTACACGTGAGAAATTAAGATAGGTATGATTATCAAGTAACAAAAAATAGAAGATTTTACTTCATTATTGTGTACTTCACCGACTATAGTTTGTAGGTAATCCTAATAGCTGGCGTCATGGTACTTGACATTCTATCTTCATCATTAATTATAACGGATAACAGCTTGGAGAGGAATTTATTGAGGGTACTCAAAATTATCCCTTGATACAATAATTTCTTGATCTAATTTAGAGATATAATCTAATTTAAAGATATACTAATATAATCATGTTAAGAAGTGATTAAACCTTCATAAAATACTGCTTGAATAATTTTATAAAATATTTTCCATATTTAATTTCATATCTAGGACATGAATAACAAATTCAAGATTTTATTAAGGAATGAGAAATTTAAAATTTTAAAAGAATAAAAAATTGATATATGCCATCTAATATATTCATAATTCTCTCTTATATTTTTATCAAACCAAAATTTAACAATTTTTTTTATTAATAATTAATTTAGTAAAAATTACATGTATTATTTTATTAGTTAAGTAAATAGATTTTAGGACTCTTTTTTTTAAAGCAAAATCTGATTTATTGTATAAATAATATCAATTACTGAAAAAAAGTACATTAATTGATCATACGAAGGAGCCACTTTTCAGTTATCAAAATTGTATTTAATAGTTTAATTATCTGGTTGTTAAATTCTAAAAATCTAATAATGTAAGACTAAAAATATTCACATTTACAAAATTTCAAGTTTTTAGAAAACTAGGAAGAGTATGACAAATTGATTACTAATTTGCATTTTAAGAGGTATTAAATCAATCAGAGCAATGAAAACTCTTTGAAGAACTTATATTTAATTCAAGGAAAAAATCAAGTCTATTTTTCATTCGTTTTTGTTTTCATAACTAATGTCATATTTCAATATCTTTATCCAAACAAATCTATATATTTAAGCATATATATTTTTGGATTTTTTCTATATCTTTTAATCATAGTACAATTGCGTGGGAAAATAAGCAAAACGATTTAGAAAACCTTTATCGTCCCTCAAATATACTTTTTACGGTCTGCTAACAATCGAAACCCTTATCATTTATTGCTAAGCGTAATTTCTTTCGTTGCGAGAGAACTGAAAAAATTATGACATCTTTTAGATATCTTTGTAAGCCAATGAACTTCGTTCCACATCACGTATTTAGTTGATTTGTGGCCCTGACCAATGGTCAGAGAAGGTCGTAAATTGATGTCACCAACTGTAGATCGATGATTTCCTTATTATTTGGGGTTTGGTGAAATGAATTGCAGCAATGTCAATGACCCACTAGTCATGCGAATCAAACCTAACTATCTTTTATTTATGTTTTGAGTTCGATTAGATTAATTCAATTTAATTTTTTTAAATAAAGTAATCGGTTTTTTTTTCTCAAGTGAGTTAACTAAATATTATTTTTTTATCCGTAAAAGAATTTATTTTACAGAAAATTAAAACATGTATTATTTAAAATTCAGTAATTAGTGAAGTTGTACTTTCTAAAAATAAATCTAATTGGATGAAAAATTCAGATATTTTTATTTTATCGTTACATTAATAAGTTAATTTTATTGAAAGAATTTAATTATAATCTTTGATGTCCTTTTAAGTTAAATCAAATAAATAATTTGTGATAAGTAAACACATCTCTTGAATTCTCCAGAGGTCATAGAAAGATGATCGTTAAATAGTTATAAGTTAAGATTAGCAGCTCTTTTGCATCCAGAATAAGGAATCCTTTAGTTTTTATGAATTTAGGACTTTTATTTGGATTTGGAAAACGATAGAATTTGTATGATTCTACACTGATCAAAACAATTAGGGGAGCATATGGTTTTTACAGAATTACGCAAAGATGCCTCCCAATAAGCAACATAAAATGAATCATCCATAAATTTCAGCTTGCCAGTAAACGGAAGAAGAAAACCTTATATGCAAATCAAAATTCATGACCTCAAAAACCAGAAGAAGGAGATAAGGCCGGAAATCGGGATGTTGCAGAAACGTCTGCTTTACTGCGTAACTGTGAAGTTTGATTGCGCAGTCTTTCTGTATTTGAGAAAAGGTTATGAGAATGTCTGAACAACGTGATTTACAGGAATCCATGGTATGGTGTGTTATAGACCGACTGGAATCAGGCCAAACACAATGGAGTGTCGCGGACGCTGTTGGAGTCGCCAGAAGTGTTGTTGCAAGGCTGTGGGATCGATTCCAAGAAACAGGAAATGTTAGACGTCGACCAGGGCAAGGTCGGCCACGCGCCACTACAGCAACTGATGACTAGTATATATGGTTAACAGCACTTCGAAACAGAACAGAGAATGCTACTCAGCTGCAAAGATAGTTGTTCTTGGCAACAGGACGAAGAGTGTCCATCCAAACAGTACGTAATAGACTTCATGGGGGAGGGCTCTATGCACGTAGGCCAATGGTCTGCATTCCGTTGACCCCACGCCATCGTACAGCCCGAAGAAGATGGGCTGCAGAACATCGAGATTGGCAGAAACATAATTGGAGCCAAGACGATACCCGATTTACAGACGATACCCGATTTTACAGACGATACCCGATTCAGTCTGGAGTGTGACACTCGACGTGTTCTGGTATGGCGGGAGAGGGGCACTCGAAATAACCCCGCATTCGTTCCGGGAAGGTCACAATACAGACGAGCTGGTTGGATGGTATGGGTTGGAATCAGCATAAGTGGACGTACGAACCTGCATATTATTCGGAATGGCACTTTGACGGGCCGCGGCTATGCAGACGAAATACTGCGATCTCATGTCATCCCTTACGCTGGAGCCATTGGCGATTCCTTTATTTTCCAGGATGATAATGCCCGACCGCATAGAGCTTGCCTGGTGGAGAACATGCTTGAAGCTGAAACGATACAGACTATGGAATGGACAGCGTGCTCTCCTGACCTGAATCCAATTGAACATGTTTGGGACATGCTCGGACGACGCATTACTGCGCGACCAAGGCCGCCTGTGACTGTTCCAGGCTTGGAGATTGCTCTTCTCAAGAAATGGAACAGTATTCCCCAAAGTCTTATCGATAGCCTCATCGCATCCATGGCAAACAGGTGTGCAGCAATTTTAGCTGCTCGAGGAGACCACATGCCCTATTAATACTCATAAATAATGTCTATTCAGAGCCTTTTTTTATCGTTTACATGTAGCCAAATTGTTACCCTAAATCATCTTTTCATGTTTTTTCCATATTTTCAAAGAATTAAAACTTAATTCCACATTGTTTTTTTCTCTGTATTGAGCTTGGATACGCGTATACTACCCATTCTATGACAATACGTGGCTGTCTCGCATGGTTTTCTTGATTTTTTTATTGCTCTCCTAATTGTTTTGAGCAGTATATATTGTTTACTATATACGTACCAATACTATAATACTTGAAATTATGAGGTTAGGAAAAAATATACTTTACATGAAAGTAATTGGATATGAAAACAATGATATATTTTTAAAAGCATTAATATATTATGCGTTCCCTTCTTGCCGAAAAATGGAAAGGTACTTTTCAGTTAACAAGGAATCAGCGAAAAATCGTCTAAGAAATTTGCCAATTTTCCGCTAGCGCCCGGCTAACGGAAAAGGGCCAATGGAAATTCAATTCTGAATGGTCAATAATAATAAAATCGAAATGCAAACAATATTGAAATACATATTAATTCAAAACTAGTTCATAACTCAATTTTATAACAATTTCAAATTCATTAAAGTACTAAATAGAGCTTTTGAAATTATTCTTGAAGCATTGGTTCAGTTAGGATTTAAATTCAAATAGCAGAATTTAACTGAATTCGCAGAATATATAACACATGAATCAGTATATTTTTAAAATCTGCATTCTTGGAAATTTTATCTTCCTGTTCTTAGAATTTTGCATTGTAAGTATCGGAATCTTTATTGCGAAATATTTTAGTGCGAAAGCAAGTTAATACAAATTCTTAGAAGAATATTTTCATTCGGTTTTCTCTTTCGCCTTTCATGAGAAAAAGAATATTTCTAGTGAATTTCTCTCCCATCCATTCCCCAAACATCACATTTCGCCAGCCATTTTATATTTATTCCATATTTCTGTCTATTTGATTCTATAGACTGCTTTTATGTGATATATCAGATATTATATTTCTGCCTAAGGCGGTATTTTTGTGGATATATAGGCATTCTATTCAACAAAAGCAGGATAATGCCTACATATCTTTTCCACTTTCCGGTGCAGACATATGTTATTATAAAATGTACTATTAACAGTCAATACGCAGACATTTCATACTATAGAAATGCTTTGCTTAATGTATCGAAATTTTTTATGAACATTGTGAGAAAAAAAAATTGCGCCTTGTCTGTCTGTTATTTTCCTAGCACTGCAGCTGTTAATCATAATGGCTATCCTATATGTTTTTATATATTATGATATATAAGTAATAGAAAATATATTTTTGGTTTAATATCCTATAAAAATTCTATATGTCCCTTTTATTTTCTCGTACACGGGACATGCGAAGATGTAAAATTAAGATTTTTAGAAAGATATCAACTTTAATATTTTGAATAATTACAGTGCTTTAGATTTTTTTCAGTTTTTCCTCCCCCATGTCAAAACGCACGCACACGTACATTCTCACACGCGCACGGACACGCAAACGCACACACACACACACACACACACACTTGGGAGTTGTGAGTCTTTCTATGCACCATTTAATCTATGAATATGATAACTCAAACACTTTAAGCTATCGCATTCATAAAAGAAAGAAATTTGTTATTTAGTTTTAACTGTACTTTTCCGTTAGTCAGGAAACAGCGAAAAATTGCCAAAAATTTGGCGAAATGCTAGAACATTTGGCAATTTTTCGATTTAAAATCACTGTAAGAAATATGGCCAAATTCTCCAATATTTGGCGATTTTTCGTTGCCGTTCGGCGAACGGGAAAGTACCATTTTTACCTTAAATTCCTGGTTTCTCTCAAATGATGAACTAAAGCCGTTTTCAACAAGTCTAGTTCTGCTATCACAAATGTATACTATAACTAAATATAAAACGTACATTTATACACATAAAATTTAGCATTTAATTTTAATATTCAAATTGTAGATGTGTATCAAATTTTCAATTAAATACGTGAATATTTTTATTGGGATGTACTTCCACATTTATTTAGACTATATTATTTAAAATCAAAGTAAATAAAATAAATGATACTTCTTTTATGACCGTATATTTAAAAATAATTGCTTTGTTTCAAATTTTAGTTTCAGTTGGTTGAATAATGTACACTAGATAGTTTTCACTCAACTATTTAGAATAAATAATGCATTTGCAGGATACTTTAAATAAATATCTGAGTGCTCGTGCCATTCCCAGATTTCCCTCAAAGCTACATTTTTTAAGAAGGGAGGGAATAAGATAAACAGGGCCTGTCTAAAGCAGGGTCATACGGGGCAGTTTCCCCGGCCCACTCATAATTGGGACCCTCAAATGGTATATAAATATTATTTTACATTTCCTTCTTTAATGAATCTTCACATTTGCCTTATTTAATGAATCTTCACATTATGAATAGTGAGGCAGAAGGGGGCCCCAAAGAAGGTTTTTGCCCCGGGCCCCAACTTAGCTAAGTCGGGCCCTGGAGATAAGACCTTCTTTAGGAAGTATAAAAGAAAGTTTCATGAAAACTGCCTTTTCTAGTTTTTTTTAACTAATCAAAAATTTAGAAGATTAAGGCATAAGCAGGTAGGATACCATAATACAACATGTCAAGTGCAGTTTAGTTTCAGATACTTTTATTATCATGTGAGAACATAATGTTGTTTTGGTTTGAGATTTTTGAAGTCTCAAAATGCGTAGGCAACAAGTTGGCGATTCATCGCTCTTAAGGCATGAATTTTTCACTTTTAAAGTTATAAGAAAATAAGACATAAGAGTGTCACATTTGGCGATTTATCGCAAAAAATCAATCAAAATTAGAAATTTAGTTGCGATTCAAATATTTAGATTAAAAGCAACGCTGTAACAATTTTTTTGGTTGTTAAAAGGTTTTATCATGCAAGAACATGATGCTGTATTGGCTTCAGGTTTTTAAAGCCACAAAAAAAAAACGGGCAGAAAATTGATGATTCATTGCTTTTGGGGCCTCAATTCTTCCGCTTTGAGGGTAATTAGAAAATTGTAAATATGTTTGTCACATTTGGCGATTTATCACCAAGAAAAAGTAGCAATTCTGCATCAATGTTCATCATGTACCCGATTCTCGATATATCGAGGCATGCGTTTTCTGATAATCTCATGATTGTTTTAAATCTATTTAAATTGGTTATTTATTTAAATTAATTAAGACAAATAATTCTTTAAAAGTGAGAATGTGCTCACAGGATAGGATGAAATTTGAGATAGCAGGTTTCAATTTTTTATGTATTTCCTTATTTTTATTAAAAATTTATAATAATAAATAAATAAATAATAATTGAGGAATACAACAATCATTGTAACATCAAGAATGCTCAGAACCTTTAGAAAATTGGTACAAAATTTTATCAATCTACCGATATTCAACAACTTCAGAATTTGTAGTTTAATCTATGTTAAATTATTCTAAATATTGTAATATATACTCTATCAATTTACTATGTCTCCTTAATATGTTGGATAAGCTTTTTGAAAATACATCGGATATATATTTAGTAATGTATAGATATTTATTTTATATACAATCTTTGGTTAGATAATAATAGTTATAAAATTACATCAAATAAGGCCATACTGCTTCATCATTGAATGCGATAGTAAAATATTTATGAGAACACTAGAAAAGACATTGGCGATATTTAGTCACCAAAATTATATATCTGTTATTGCTTTTATGCTTCCTATGTAAGAATATTTATAACTAACAATGAATATTTATACATAACTGATATCAAGAAAAAGACAAATGCATGAAACTCTGCTTACGTGAAGGTTTTATAATTAACCGTGTGAGTGCGGCAAAACACTACTTCCCTTGAAGTAAAGGCAAGTATTCTTCCGCATTTAAATGGTTAATAAATTGATTTGACTACACAGTTTACTATATATTGAATCCAAATAACTAAATAGTTGACACATGCATGCAAAAACAACTTGTAAACAGTTAACTCAAAGACTCAGAAAAGCTATCAAAAATGGCATGTATGAAATCAACAAGTGGTTTTGATATCAGTCTGTCAAATCTTTGACACATTTTTACAATAGAAATTACAAGGAAATCTTAGATCCATGTGCTTCTCTCTGCCTAAGAGATAAAATTTGGTACTTGCGTATTATACCATTGAACTTTATCGCCAAATTTGAAGTCGTCTCCAATGAGTTGCTAAACCGCCAATTATGACAATCCGGCAACGGTGTAATCCGTTGATATTTGTCGCCAAATTTTAATCCGTCGCCAATGAGTTATTAAACCATTGGCGATCGTTGGCGAAGATGGTGTAAAAACCTAAAATTCATCATAGGGTTTGATACAATTCAATCCTAAACCATTGTTGTATTTTCAAGAGAATTAGAAATTTTAACTTCACATTTTAAAAAGACAGGTTATTTTGGTGCAGACATCGCAATTCTAATTTCCTGTCAGAGGATGTGGATGACACCTGAACCGGCAGTTCATCTTCAATTTATAGCACCTCAAAAACATAAAGGATATTTCTCTCACTATTCCAGATATTCATGCCCATACATAACGGATATTTAGTCGCATTTTAAATAAAATTGAGTCTTTCAAACACGAAATTGATATTTATTACTTAATCACTGTAGTTACAAAAAAGGAGAGAGGACATTGTTACTTATTACCTTGTTCTTATATCCACAATGGCCCTTTTATAGCAATAAAGGTTAATAACAGAATCCCAACTAATCTTATATCATTTGAGAGGAAGAAATTCTTTTAACCTTTAGCAATGAAAATGCTTTTCTTTTAAATAAGAATCACGTGATCTCTAGAATGTCCTGAAACTATCATTCTGGAATAAATAAATCCAATATTACCTTTTTCTCACTCTTTTCAAAATTCTTAAGTACTTTAGTCAGAAAAGTCCTTATTTCTTCATATAATATTAATAAAAACTGATGATAAAAATGATTTAAAGTTAGACTTCATTTTTTGTAGTAAATTTTCGAATTTCTTTTTTTTAACAAAAGTTAAATTATCTTAAAGTTGTAAGCAGAAACATTTCATATACTGTCCCATTTCCTTTTAACTTTATAATTACAAGAGTAAACAAAATCTTCATTCCTTCTTCAAACAGACGAGAACTTGTCGACAAAAAAATGCTGCCAAAACCAACATTTTACAACAACTAACCATTTTTATTTTTGAGGTAATTTATATCAGTTTCATATTTTCAACAGTAGAAACTACTCAAAACTGTAAACAACCTGAGAAATGCAGAAGAATGTTTACCACTTCAGTTTAAGCTGTAATGCTAGTGCAGTTTAAGGTTGAACTTGAAAAAATTTCTTAAAAAATAATAAAATAAAAACTACGTTTAATGTTGGTCAATTAGAGAAGACATTCAGTAAAACCTTCCTCTACCTGCATTTAAATAACTTGGAAAAAATCGATTGTAAACATCATTTAAACAGAATAAAGTACCTTTTAAAATTAACAGTATTATTGATTCAAGACATCAATTTGCTATATTGCTTTTAAATTAGTTGGAAATCTAAAAACAAAGAACGTCTACATATGTTGATTCTAATCGTACATAGGAATTCAAAAAAAAAAAAGAATAATAATAAAATTAGCCCTAGGCGTATCTCAGTCATTTGCTCTTCCCACACTGCTTATTAGCTGAATTCAGGTAGCATTCTTAAATTGTGTTTGCCTTTCATACACCCCTCCTTCCCCTTCGCACCCTAAAAGTCAATTTGAAGAGTCTCCAAAAAATGCCCCAGAATAGCTTTCGGCAATCGAAAACCATCTGAAAAAGCGTGTGCTTCCTTTGTCACTTGCATTATGTAAATGTTGTCTTTTCCGCAGCTCTCCTTTTTATGAAATTGTCTTGAAATTCACTCTCACCATTGTTTACATTAGATATTGAAGAAGGGGCATACAAAAAAAGAGCCCTGCGTGGAGTGGGTGGAAGGTTTAATGCGTTTTAGAGAGAATTGGCTGTAACCTTTAGATATTGAGGTGAACCTGAAGTGTTTGGCGTGTTATTGGAAAGCTTGTTTGCAAAGCTAGAAAATGGAATAGCGAATCTGAAAAGAAGATAAAATAAAACTGCTTTGCATCTTCTATAATGGATATGGAATTTTTCAACTTTTATTATCGAATTGTGGACTTGGGAGAAGGTCATTAAATTCATGATTGCAGAACTTTATCCCGAATCCCGAAAATGCAATCATAAAAGAGTGAAGACAATCGAGTTTGTATGTTGGTTACTTTCTTGTTGTTGTTATTTATGGCACTTTTTTAAGCCCGCTGACTGTCAGCGGGCGCCAACTACGTAGTTCCAAGCACGACTTAGCTACACACACGCCAACCCTTTTTAGGGGGTGGACTTCATTTAGACATTTTTCATTCATCCATCCACAGTTTGTTAGATCCGGAACAGAGAACGATCACTTTTGTCCCTGTACTCCCATGTTTAATTCTCTCGACGTGAATGACTTTGTGACCACGACAGATTTAACGAGCACCAGCCACCACACACTCGGAGCATCTTCGACCGGCGAGGTTCAAATTCGCAACCTAAGGAATACGAGTCCAACAAGGCTATTCCGGCCCACAGATAACTTTCTTTGGATATATCAACACCAAAATTTTATTTTCAAATTTATCGCAAAGTATGTCATAAATTATAGTTTTGATCACATAGGAAATTTCATTTATTTATGTAGTTATATTTTTGAATTATTACGCTTACGTTTGTGGCGCTATTTTCATAATCCAGATAACATCCATCAGAATCAAGTGGCACTTTTGTCTAATGGTTAAATCAATCCGCTATGAACCCTAACGTCGTGGATTCGGTCATTGACCCTTTAATTGTCATACATATATTCGAAATTCTAGCCCGATGAATGGCCAACTGTTTGACATATTCGAATCAAAATTTCATAAGGATTATACTTAAGGTAAGAAAACATTGTGTATTGAATTTCAGCTATCTAATTTGTTGCTGAGTTACATACATGCTAAGTAAATATGAATACAACATCAGTGATAGCATGTGGTAGAAAAGTAGGAAAACGAGCTGATATTATGATTCTTTGATATTTAGGTAAGGAAATGAACTATATTTTTTTTCAAAAAATATGAATTCCTAATATATTTTTAGAAATAATATTAAACTTGCAATAAAAATTTTCACTAATCAAAAATGCAAATTGTAAGAACAAATGTTTTTTATAGAACGTTGAAAAATATATACTATAAGGACTAACATTCAAAAATATTCATTAAAATTCAAACATTTCTTAAAGATAATTAAATTGGATCAAGGAATTGAAAAATTGATATTACAGAAAATATTATTTATTGCATTTCAAATGGGTGTAATAATTTGATTTTAATGAATACAATAATTAGTGAAATAATATGATCTGTTAATATAAGAAAAAAAATTTAGAAAGGATTTTTAAGCTTAAATTGTCAATAAAATTTATAAATAATTTCTTGAAAAGCCTATTCAATTGAAAAAGTAACTTTCATCAAATGTTTAAATCTTACGACCTATCTGTCCGTGATTCAACAATCTGTTCTACATAAATATATTTTCATCGTATGTAAATATTACAAATATCTAATTACAATTATACAATATAGTAAATATAGTGATCATAATACATTATATTTGTATATTTAATGAATGCAATACTATAGTTTTACAATCTATTGCATTTGTGTATCCAAACAAAGTAATGCTATATTTGTGATATTCATTTAACGTAATACTATGTTTGTATATTTAATTAATGTAAATATACGAATATAGTAATCAATATAGTAAATATCTATACATAGTATAAAATGTCTCCTGAAAGAGTATGTATGTTTGAAGCCCAAAAATTCTTGAAAGAGAAAACGGATATTGGAGATATATATATCGTTTCATAGAGCATTTATTGGAGAAGGGTTTAGTTCATTTAAAATCATATCAAAATAAAAAAAATAAGTTTAATAATTGAGATTTGAACTTTACACTTATTTGAAAATGCTTGAAAACCTCAAACTGCGCCTGTGAAAATAACAAGAGCTGTGGTATGCATATGAAACATATTTCTTTGTTTACATCTGATTTTAAACAGGTATTAAATCTCATTATACCCTCCCCCCCAAAACAAAAAGAATTCAGCCTTATTTAGACGAGGAAAGAACCGTTCTGTTGTTAGCGAATGTCAGATAAATATTGTCCATACTTAGACAAGGAGAGTCTTTTGATGAACGAAAAAACAATATTTCTTTAAATCCACTGCAATTGAATTACGGAGACATAATGAATCTCCAGAAGAACGAAACGATTGCATGTGTTTTGTCTATGGGCCTATCATAATTTTAAATTTTAAAAAGTTTAAATATTTGTGAATGTGTGCTATCAAAAATTGATTTATAGCTATTTTTGATATTTTCTAAATATATTTTTATGTGTCATATTGCAAAACATCCCCATGTCATATAGGGTGAAGGCTAAACTTAAGTTTAAAGCTAATTTTTCTTTTGGGGTGGTATGGCACGGACAACACCGTAAGGGTACTGCTAGTATATTATATATAATATAAATATATCATATATTTTTTTCTGTATAGCAATATCTATACATAGTATAAAATGAAGTCTTCTGAAAGCTTGTGTATTTTGGAACAACAAAAACTCTAGAAATAGTTAACGGATATTCGAGATATTTATATCATTTTGTAGAGCATTTATTGTGAGAGGTTTTAGTACATTAATATCATATCAAAATAAAAAGGAGAGTTTTATAATTGATATTTTAATTTATTGGTGCATGCGAGAAAACCACAAACTGCGCATGTGCACATATAAAGAGCTGTGATATGCATATGCGATACATTTCTTTGTTTACTTCAGATTTTTAACAGCGATTTAAATGCCGAAAAGAAGGAAATCGAACCTCGAAATGATCACCTGTGTTTTGTCAAAGGGCTTATTATATTTTAAATTTTTAAAAAGTCTGAATATTTCAAAGTCCTAATTGAATATGTGAAATCTGAAAAGTCTAAATATTTCTGAATGTATAAATTTATTTTCTAGCTATTTTCGATAATGTCAAAATACATTTTTATGTTAGTGTGACGTTGCGTAACATGCCCATATCATATCGGGTGGAGACTAGGCAATTTTTCTTCTTGGAAGCTATGCCACGAACAATGCCGAACAGGTACTGCTAGTATATCATATATTTTTTTCTATATAGAAATATAAGCAAATAAATAGCATCCAGCCAATAAATACTATTATTTCAAATACTATTAATCAATTCCAACTTTAATATTTGAAAGCTGGGCGTATTGAAAATTGTGAAGAAGCTAAATTTACTTTATTGTGTACCAAATAAATCTAAATAAGTGATTTAAACTTTGAAAAAGGTTTAATTCAAAGGTGACTTATTAATATGTAAATCAGCATCTTTAAGATAGGAATAATTCATAAATAGGGATGAAGACAACCATCTAAGAAGATATGATCTTAAACCAAAGAACACACATAAAACTTTCTACGAAATGTCTCAAAACAGACTTTAAAAAAAAAATCTAAGCAATCCCAACACTCCCCCTCAGCTTAGTATACTTATTTTTATCAGTTTCGCTTTTAAAATCGACGCATTTTTTCCCTTTCTTAAAGCTTATTTTTATCGTGGCCCATATTTTTTTTCACCGAAAATATATTACATTGGTATAAAATGTAAGGACATTTCTTTCCAAGTACGTTTATTCCCTCCCGTCGAAACACGACAGGGAAAAAAAAGTTCACATAGAGCTTTTTATGTCAAAATCTGTTTTCGTCTTCAATTTATGAGCTTTCTGTGTCATGAACTTTCCCTGTTTTTTAGCTCCGAACACCCTTCCCCCCCATGTGTTCCATTGCGAAACAAAGTGGATGCTGTGGAAGTCTGACAAATTTCACTACCCATTCCGTCTTGACGATCGGGGGATTTGTCATTCCAGAGATCAATATATAAATCCAGATGGGGAGGAGTGCTTTTCAGACATGTGCTTTTGGCCTGATAACGCTACTCTATCTCGTAATAAAATGTCCTTTAAAAATTATATTGCTGTGATTCAAATAATATTTGTATAATTTGTTGTGACAGTTATTGTTATGAGTTTCCACTTAGTTGATAGAATACATTTGTTAAATTATTTATTTTTCAATTCCTACTATTAGCTCCCCATATATATATATTGTTCAAATTTTCAATCGTTTATAAAATATTTTTATTCATCAAATCAAGTTTAAGTAATTTTTTTTAGATTTGCAGTGGATGGCATTTAATTTTAATGCAGTTTTACCAAATATTAGCTCATTATTTTTTTATTAATTAAAAGAAATTTTCTCGCCTTTATATTATTTGTGATTGTTAGGTCGGGATAGTCTGGTTGGTAGGGCGTTGGATTCGCATCCTTAGTGCTGCGAGTTCGAACCTGGTCAAAAAGTTCCCCATGTCGAGAGTTATACCACTGGGGGTACTGAGTCAAAAGTGATCGTTATTCGGGTTCTCATGGGTACAGACCCTCAGACGCTACTGCACCTCTACTTTCGTTGTAAACCGGAAAACGAGAACACCAAGTGTAATTATTTAATAAAAGGTAATTAAAATAAAATATTTCCTAAATTTTTCCTATTACCCAAAAAAGGTATTGATTTTTTTTAAAAAAAGGTTGTTTTTTATATTACTTGTTAGTTCCCAGATGCTATTTCTGTTAAAGAGGAAATAAACTATATTTAGTTATTTGATTTTATTTTAATATATTAATTTTAAACAGGGGATTTAAAATATATGATATGAAATCAAATTTGTCATATGATTATTTAAAAAGTTTTTTTATCTCTATACTTTTATTTTAGAAACTACCTAAGACTATAAAAATATCTTAAAAATGGATAATTTCTTTTTAATTAAAGGATTTCAGCAATAATGCTGATTCTACAAAAACTTAAGAATTAGCCAAATGTTTAATAGGACCAAATATTTCAAAAATTTTATTACTGCATACTTTATTCAATAAGCTGTGAAATCTATTCTTCATGAACAATACTGAAGGCGGAGTTCTGGCAAAGGGGTAACGCATCTTCCCCGTGATCTGGTCAAACCAGGTTCGAGTCCCGGTTCGGGCATGGTTGTTCTTCTGTGTTTAATCTGTAAGTCATGTGAATGTCTTAATGTCCTGTCGAAAGGGACGGAGCAAGCGAATGTGATGAATGAGAAGCAAAAGCGCTAAGTCGTACTCTTGGTCATAGTTCACGCTACTACAAAACAAGAGACGATGATTAGGGTTAGATCGCTATCTCAGAGAGCTTGTCCATGGCAAGTGCCATAAGAAACAACAACAAAGATACTTAATTCCTAAACGTCAAGTCTTGCCTTTAATCGAAACATCTAATTTTGTCCTCTGAAACATGAGAATAAATTCGAAGCTATAATACCTACTGTCGACAATATAGACATGCTGAAATTATTATTAAATCATTTTGTATCCGGAACACATTAATGTGAATTTTTTAAAGAATTTAGAATGTCATTATTATTCCGCACATTTCAATTCAAAATTCATACTTTAATAAGTAAAACTTTACTTATCGAAATTTTTATTACTCAAATAGAACCTAATTCTGCTTTTTAACAAGTTATAGTTTGATCATAACTTCCTGTAATAAAATTAGATTTTGGGCATTTCTAACCATAATTTAAAAGATTGTAGGTTAGAAAAATCATTTTAAAATCAATTATTTCTGGTTTAGGAATAAATCCAGATTCTTTCGTATTTTGTACATATCAAAAAGATGTATGAAAAAAGAGAATTTAGAATAAAGATAGTTTTATCCCGATTATGGGTCCCAGTATTACTACTTTGTCCACTGAAATTGCTAATGCCCATAAATAAATTTATGGGAAATCGGAAACATTTTATTTTTATAAATTTCCTGAAATCTTCGATTGTGTCCGTTCTTAAATTATAGATATTATAAGTATAGAAAAAAATGATAAAATAATATTCGGTGAATAACGTTAATGTGGGATTATATTCATCTCCAAACCTTTTGTTCACGTTTCTGTTGTTATTTACTTAATTTATAATACTTATTTTTAGGTTGTTCATGATTATTAATTCATGCTTGTTTGTTGTTGCTAAGATACTGATTATTAAAATTATTCTATAGGGCGTTTGAATTTTAGTATAAACCTCAGATTCACAGCGTTTCAAATGTCTAATTTGAAAAATTGTATTTGTTTTTGCTAAATTTTATTGCCTCTATATATATGTTCATAAATTACTGAAAAATATGCTGGGATACTGGTTCAATCTTTGTACCTTAACAGCAACAAAGTTTAAATGAGTATTATTGCTCCTACTCTTGCTGGCAATTTTTTGAAAGACTTGAATAAAGCACACATTTAAAAAAAAATATGTTGAACAAACTTTTATGTATCTGCCCAAATATGAGTGTTACATATCTTGAACTTATGGGTGAAGGGGATGCTAAACTATCTTGCGAACAAATGGTAGTCTTGTTTCATATAAGTTTAATTCTGATGTAGTAGTAGTGGATAGAGGAAGGTGGAAGAGGTAATATACAACAAGGAGAAATGAAAACATTTTAAGATATATTTTAATAGTTTACTGTTTTTTCTTATTTAAGAGAAGATGTGGAATGATGTTAATTCCTATATAAATTTCAAAAGAATGAAATGAAAATCCAGTATAACATGGAAAAGTGAAATGAAAATTGAAGAAATATTCAAAAATATGAAACAGTGTAATTTTATAATTTGAAAATGTTAGAATCAAAAATTAAAAATATATATTGCATGTAGTCATAATTTTACTTAAAAAATATTTGAAAGTAAGAGATATTTTTTGATGCAGTAGGAGTTATAAGTATAAACATTTTCAGAATGACAAACATAAATTATTTTTCTTTAAATGTGTAGCAATCCCAGAAAATTTACTCTTAATTTATAAACGTAGTTCTTAATTCTGTTTGTATTGGATTTTATTTTAGGAGTTTAAAAGTTTTTAGAAACAAATTGATTTTTTTTTCAAATTTTAATTTAAAAAACAGAAACCTGGCCATTGGGTGCATACAACAAATTTTTAATTTTTATTTTAAGTTAGTTTTATAATTATAAAATGATTCCTTTTTTGTCATAAAAGTATGAAAAATCGCCAAAGAAATTTGGCGGAATTCTACACTATTTGGCAATTTTTCGCTTGAAAATCACTGTAAAAAATGTGACAGAATCCTTCATTATTTGGCGATTTTTCGCTTGTTCGCAGCTAACAAAACGTGCTTAATAAGCAACTGTTACATACATTTTTTTGCCTGATGAAAAATATGTTGCTGAAAGCTCATAAAGATTTTCTAGTAAGATTATAAAATGGCACTTAAATTATTCCATTTTTTTTTTTGAGGAAAAAAAGAAACGAAAAGTGACTACAAAGTTTTGTTTTGAGAGGATGACGTAGATTAGAGAAGAAAAAAAAACCTTTTGAAATAAAATGTTCTCTTGATGATAAATTTCGGAACTCCACTACGATTCCTCATATACAATATACTTGACTGAGCTCAAGAAAATCTGCCTCTTGTACCATTAATCTCCTGCAACACTAAGCCTAATTTAATTGCTTGGAGAAGACAATCAATCATTCAAAAAGCAAATATGATAGTACTCTTTTATTCGAAGTCAACCCACTTCGGGAAAGATCTTAATACTCGAAACATTTTCCAACTAATTAGAATATGCAAATCAGTCTCAATAACTTGAAAACTAATAACTCCTTCATCCCAAGTACCCCCATTCGTGGGCAAAAATATAATCCTTCACCTCAAGACATCAAACAAATAACGAAATAAGACAGGAAACGTCACATATTGACTTTAAACAGCTTCCAACTTTTAAGACTTTCTTTGCATTCTAAAGTGCGTGCAATATCACCTCCTGGGAAGTAATTGGGAGGCAGAGAAATTCCACTTGTGACAGCTCTCGCGTGCGAAGGAGGGTAGAGCAGCTTCCAACAGAGAGATCGGTATTAGTTCGATCTGCATTCTGAAGCGGCGCATTAGTGTCATTGGGAAGTGGACGACTCGGTTCGTCTTCTGACATTATTATTTAAATGAATGCAGGTTGCAGTTGGTGATCAAGACTGGTTTCGTGAGATGCTTATCTCTCCAAGGGGGTCCCGCGTTGGATGTAATTTCTGCTGTGTCAGAAAGCCGAGTGATCGTTTAGCATAAAAGGTGGTCGTTAGGTTCTGTAACGAAAGATTTGGGTTTTGGTAGCAGACAAGGGATCTGTTCTGCGATCATTACAATATGAAATGGCTGGCTCTGAGGATTATCAAATTTCTTAGAGATATGAGATGCTTAAATAAGTCTCCTATTTTTGAAAAAAAATCAATGACCTACTTAAAACTAGGAGGTAAAGGTTACGTATAGTGTGCTCCTTGCCACGCCAAGGATGCCAAGTCGCCTATAAAGATGGCGGACAAAGTAAACAAACACTTCTATGGAATAGTTACGGTTACGACTTTTCGCAATATAAATGATTTTTTTAACTGATAATAAATTGTCTTTTTATTTTTTTCAGACCCAATGCCTTCAACAGATGCCTCCGGCATCTGTTGAAGGCACCGGACAGAATTTATTAACTTAAAAAAACGTCTTACGGCTTCGCTAGGACCGGGAGCGGGAAACTAGTAGCTTCGCTAACACATTGAGCATTAGGAATGTGCGGATAACATGAACAGTGAATAATAAATAATTTAGAAAGACAAAGATGCAAAAAGAATGGATTTAATAGGAAATTTTAAAGAACGAGAAATGCGAATAAGTCTATTGCAGACGGTTTTTAAAGAAAGAAAGCAGACGACTTCGTAAAGAAATAAATCAGACGATTTTGTGAAATCGCATACTGACAATTAAAATGAGTAAAAGAATAATTATTTTATATTCGCATTAAAAATATAATTGAAACTTCTTATTAACTATACAAAAAAATTATAATACAGATCAAAAATAAGATATTTAATATGATATTATTTTATTGTTTTTAATTTAACAGTTTTCATAAAAGAGTTGAAGCTCATGTACAACTCAACTATTGTAGGAAGAAGTAAACAAAACATCATTAGGGTTACTACAAGAGCTTTGTGCTGGGTTGCCATATTGGCGACAAACTCGGGGGCACACTAATGACCATTTTAGCCAACTAGGATTCAAAAATATATGACTAATATTCAAGAAAAAGCAATAGATTAACCTTATTTCTAGAAAAGATGAATTACCATGAAAAGGGCTCATCTGAGGAACACAAAGTTGTCAATGTAAATTTGTACATTGTCTACCTAAGTTTTCAACTATAGCTAGAAGCAGCATATTTCTTTATTTTTTTATAAAGGCATATAAATGCTTCTTAGATCAACCTTTATAATTGAGAATGATCAAAGTAACAAAAGGGATTACAATCCATGGACAAAACTATAAGAATATACATCAGTGGTCATCGAATGATGACCAGCGAACCTCGGATAAGATTGAAGATGTTCTTAGTAAAAATCTGCATAAGAGTATCCTAATTTAGTAAATAGCAATTAACATATAATTTAAGATTTAATTACCCATATAATTTAAGTTTCTTTTATGAAAAAAATGTGGCTCTCAAAAGAGATTATAATAATTTATTTGTTGATGATTGGCTTTGCTGATCACTGATATAGAGTATAATCAACCAAGAATTATTAGTGTAACAGTATATGAATCATTGTCAATATCTGTGTTAAATCACTGAAATTATCAATGACCTTTCTCAAAATAACTTATTCAAAAATCGGTATTAATGTTCTTTGCTGACCTTCCATTATTTTTTTTTAAAGAGAGTTTCAAAATGTCTTTTTAAAAGGTTCAAAATTAATGTTTTAGAGCACTACTTTTAAATAAAACTACGCATTTACGAAGACCAGAAGTTTTTTCCATGAACCTTCTTTCAAAAATTGCACTCCACATTTTAGTGTCGAAAAAAATATTTGTGTCCTAAAATTTGTTCTGGATTGGAATAAGTTTGGTTTTGATTGACATTTTTGTGATAAAAAAATCCCATATATATTTATCTGAAGTTTTGGATTTAAAATTATCTGCTTGCACAGATCAAATTTGCAGTTGAAAAAATAAACTCAAAAACTGTCTATTTGTGGATAAATATATAAAAGCTTCTTATCTAAATCCTTAATGATTAAATAGGGCCAAAAATTTCATTGATTTATTTATTTGATTTTTGATCAAAGATTAAACTTTTCAACTTTTTTTTCACGAATTTCGACTCAAACTCGGTGTAATTATAAAATTTTGTAAAAAGCACAATTTTTTATCATGTCAGAACATGATGTTTTTTTGGGGAGGAATGATGTTTGTAGCGTCAGCAAAAATCCATACGCGAAAAATAAAATTTAAAAAAAATGTGTAGGTGAAAAATGAAGCAATCTGTAGGCGAAAAATTGAAATTTAATCATCGGCAGGAGCATCTCAAAAAAAAAAAAAAACATCTTTTAATAACGCGTTGCCCTTGCATTTACAAAAGTTCTGATTTAAGAAAATAATTTCTTTACTACAGCTAATAAAACCGAGAAAAGTGTCATTTTGAGCATGTAATTATATGAAATGAAATAAATAGGAAATGTGATAATTTTTTTAAACAATAGATTCGAGACAAAAAATTTTTTGGATCGTTTGCAATACGATATTGACTAATTCAATGAAACAATTAAAAAGAATAAAAATATTATTTAACTTGCACGAGCACGTGGTGCTTGGCCGTTCAAGAAATTATGCTCTGACATGATACATTGAAATGCGCATAGCAAATTTCATTTTAATCTTTTTTCTTTGTTAGTTGAGTTCTTTCTGAAATTACGTCCACATAACAAAAAGTAGATAGACAGAATTTCAGGAGGGAAATGAGAATCAAAGTCTGGGATTTTGTTAAGTCTGAATTACAATATTTGTTTGTCTGTTTATTACCTTTTTTCTTTGCTATACCAAAAAAATTTCCTTTATAAGCGAAGAGTTACAAACTATTTCATTATATCAAAGTCCGATGGTTTTTATTTACTTTCAAAATACTTTCTATTTTTACATTTCGCTTGCGAGGAAGTGAGAAAATTATCTGCTCTAAAATGCCCCGAAATAATACTTTAAACCCCAATCAGGGCCATAAACAAGATAAACACGTTCCATGAAAGAACTCCCCTTTTTCTTTCTTTCTTTTTTATTACTTTTCTGCAAAACAACCGTATGAAGCGTTGCACTTCAGCAGAATTCGTCCCGGTCCCAATTCCACAGAGAGATGGGACATTAATCTTTATGTCCCATTTAATCCCACTCAGACAAGATATTTTCAGAAGTGATATTTCATCTCGACACAACTTCTTTTTTTCACTTGCAATCGTCATTAGATGGGTTAGAAAGGAAATAGGAAAGCATTTTCAAACCGTAAACGGGGCTGATTAATACCTGACTTTATGAATGGTTGTTTTTCATTTATTTTGGAGGAAGAAAAAAACTATGGATACTTTTTAAAAATAGTTATTATTAAAAATTTTGTTGACATACATATATATATATATATATATAATTCAAAATATTCCATTTTATTTGTCAATGTAACATTTGGTTTTGAGTTAATAGAAAGTATTTTTTAAATGGACTTCGTAAACAAGTATTGTTGGGTGATATGGAAATGGGGAGAGAGAGAAAGTTTGGTTCATATTCTGATGGAATCGATTATGTTATATTAGAATTGTGAATTAAATCAAACTAATATATAACGCAGCATTAGAATTATGATTAAATGTATACGAAAAATAAAATCAGGAATATTTTAAGTAAAAGTATGTAAAATTCTGTTGGCATACATTTTTGTATTTTTGGAATTATTCCGTTTGATTTGTTAGTATAATTTTTGGAATTTTTAAATTTTTCTCAAGAAATTGATCCCTACTAAATAAAATATAAATATTTTGAACAAACTTAAAAGGATTTCGGATTTAAATATAATTGAAATTTAAATCCAAATTTGAATGAGAAAAAACACTTGTTATTTTGACAGCTAGAAGCAGAATGCTGTTTATAAGAATAACTTAACTTAGATTAAACAAGTGTTTAAGGATTTTTAAAGCGAATATTCATGTCCTTATAATTTTCTCAGAGTATAATTTGGCAAAACATGTGCATTATACTTTCTTAAAGTACAGGATGCTTTTTTTTAAACTGTCGGTACTTAGAGACCTCTGTAGCTCTAATTATCAGCCGAAAAGCCACCAAATTTTGCACGATGACAATTAATGAGATGTGAAAAAAGAATCAGCGAAAGAAACGTCAATTCGGAAAGTTACCGTAAGGTAAATGTGGCGCTTCTGATCTAAATTGTAAGTTTAATTACACAGTAAAAAGATGTAGTAAACAGATAAACGAACAATAAATAATTAATGGTACATGCGTATTAGACAGTCTTCGCCAACAGTTTAGTAATTCATTGGCGACGGATTTAAATTTGGCGATAAAGATCAACGGACTACACTATTGCTGGATTGCCATAATTGGCGGTTTAGCAACTTATTGGCGACGACTTCAAATTAGGCGATAAAGTTGGACTGTCTAATACATAAGTACCGAATTAATTTTTCCACAAATGAGTTTCATTCAAAAAATTTTAAAAAAAGGTGGTTATATTCGATTTTCTTTTTAGTCTTTGTTTTTATTTAGTAGAATAATTTGAAAAAATCGGATATTTTCAATTCCAACTCTATTTTCTTGGACTCCATTTTCAATCTGCATACCCTACTCTCTACAGCTGAATGCAAAATTTCAAGAGATATGCTCACATCAGTCTGTGTTATATGTTTTTCTTTGAAACTGATAAATTCGAGACTCCACCAAAATAAAATTTTAATTTTAAATAGCATAACATAAAAAAGTAACGTCGGGTTTGATACGGGGAGTGAGATGGCCATGCAACATGAAAATAGTGACTATTCTTTCTTCTGTAAAACAACTGTCACTGTGTGGATGTACTAATATATGGTATTGTTCCACCCTTCATAAAGATAATTTTATCTAAGATTTGTCTTCCCTGAATTTGTGGAATAACAAAAATAATCAATATATCTTGATATTTTTGAGCTTTTACAGAATAAATCTGCTGTCCTGATTTGGTAATAGTCTCAAAAAATATGGTCTGATGATTAAAATATGCTGTAAAATTCCACAAATCAGTTACTTTTTGAGAATGGATTGGGAATGAATGGGGTTTTTCAGATGTCCAAATTCTAGAATTTTGAGAGTCAATAGTCCGAAATCTTCAAATAAAAATGGGTCTCATCCCTCCAGATAATTGTCCAAGGCGAAGCCTCGTCAACTTCCAGCCTGGAAAGAAATATCAAAGCAATCAAAGATCGTATTCTGAAGGTTTAATTCATCCAAAAGGCTATAATTTTATATGGATAAAATTGAAGAGTTTTTCTTAAAACTTTCCATACTATTAAAGCCCCAACAACTAGCATGCTGCTATTGTCTGCAGTACTGGTCTGATTTCTTTCAATGATTTCAGTTGCAGTTATAGTGATTTGGTATCGGTTTCTGTCCTCTAACAGGCCAGGTTGCAAAATATCCTTTTTTTTTTCAAATTTTTTAATCATTGCTTTCTCTGAAATAAATGATAGAGGTCCTTTACGTAAATTGTTTCGACTACTAAATTCATGAAGAGCAAGCGGTCATTGCATTGAATTGATTAAGACAAAATAGTTTCACAAGAAATGCACGTTGTATTAAAGTGATACGCATTTTATAATTTAACTGATACTTGAAATAACTTTAATGTCTCGATTCTTTTGTATAAATCCAAATAATGGCGATGGTGTTGGCAACATAATCGAGATTTTGTCTTTTACCATTTCATTCCATTTTTATGCAAAATTTTAACTGTCTTAAAGCGTAAGAGCCACATTTTCCTCCATCGGTAACTTTTGGAACTACAGAAGTCTCTGAGTAGCATCAATTAAAAAAACAAACCCTGTATTTTATACACTTCTAATTAAACCAGTCTAGTCTTTACAACCAGAATAGTCTTTACAAATCTTCCTCGCATACTCTTTGATAAATTTGAAGTTCCAGAGAGCGTTTTACATGACTTAAAGGTACAAAAGTTATGAAATATTAATTTTTTTTCATGAATTTAGCATTTTTACTAATTCAATCATGTCTTCCTTGGTGAGTTATTTGGCGATTAGTTTCTAGCTCGCAATTGATAATATCCGAAAAAACGAATTTTTGTTTTAGACTTGTTTTTTTTCCTGAACCGACTAAAACAAATGTTTGACTAAAAATGCACTTGTTATTGCAAAATCACATACCAAATTAGATATAAATACGTCATTGCTTTTCTGAATTATTGCGTTAACATATTTCTGAAAGTATCAACAGTCTGTATTTGGCTTAAAATTTGAAGGTGGCTACAGCATAGATGTGATATCTGTGTATCAAGTTTTTTCTATCCTATTCTCTTAGTTTTGTAAATAGTGTTAACTTGTATTAGAACAGCTGGACAACTTATGAATAGAATTTACTCCTATTTCGATAAAAATCTGGAAATTTTATATAAAGACTATGTACCGAATACATCTATCTCAAAGCATTTTTGTGTTAATTTTTTCTCAGCAGAAAAATGTACATATGTTTTCCGAACACAAGCAGATTTAATGCATGGAGATTCTTTGAAATCTCCAATTTTAATTTTTTAACGATTACTATTTCTTTCTGTATTTACTAATAATATAAAGTAAAAAGATTAAAATGAAATTTTCTATGCATATGTCAATGTATCATGTCAGAACATCACTTCTTGAATGGCCAAGCACCACGTGCTCGTGCAAGTTAAAAAAATTTTTTATTCGTTTTAAATGTTTCATTGAATTAGTCACTTTAGTAACGATCACTTTAGTAACGATTAGTAATAGTAACGATCCAAAAAACTTTTTCTCGCATTTATTGTTTTTAAAACAATATCACATTTCCTATTTATTTCATTTCACATAATCTCGCGCTAAAAATGACATTTTTCTAAGTTTTATTTGCTGTAGTCAATAGCTTTTTTTAATCAGAGCTTTTTTTGCAATGACAACGTGTTATTAAAAGCTGATTTTTTGAAATGCTTGTGCAGATAATAAAATTTTTATTTTTCGCCTTCGTTTTTTTTTTCCGTCTACGGATTTTGTTTACCTCATTCCCAAAATAACATCATGTTCTAACATGATAAAAAATCAATCATTATATATTTTATCAGAATATACTCTTATAAATGATAAAATGAATGAATGAATTGTCTTATAAAATGGTATGATTCTAAGTTCTTTTGTTACGAAATCGTTGAACAAAACTATATGTATAAAACCCGATATCAGATAGCGAAACTGACGGACAGACAGGCATTTTTTCTTTATGTCGAAATATAGGAAAATAATTACAGGCAGAATGCAGTCAGGAATAAAATCAGTACTATTTATCAAGCCTAAAATAATGTTATGACTTTCTTGCCCAGTGGCCTAAATATCAGGTTCTATATAAATATTATATAGCATTTTTATATGTTTTGAGAATTCATTAGAAAAGAATTTTTCTTTTAGATCCGAATGACATTTTTTTTTTCATTGACTCACTAAAAAAATCAAACCATTAATGTTAATCACACATGTTTTGGTCATCTTTTTCTCAACCTTTTTATTTTATCATGCATAATGGTCAAAGAGGAAAAATAAAATGTAAAAGACCACCACACACAAAAAGCGGATTGAAAATATAACTATCAATCAAGCCTAAAATAATATTATGGCTTTCTTGCCCAGTGGCCTAAATATTCGGTTTCATATAAATACGACATAACAATTTTTTATATGTATTGGGAATTCATTAAAAAAGAATTTTTCTCTTAGACCCGATTGATAAATGTTTTCATTAAGTCATTAAAAAACCAAGTCAAGTGTTTAATCTTACATGTTTTGGTCATCTTTTTCTCAACCTTTTTTATTTTGTCATGTTTAAGGGTCAAAGCGGAAAAGTAAGATGTAAAAGACCACCACACACAAAAAGCGGATAGTAAAGATAGCTATCAATCAAGCTTAAAATAACGTTATGACTTT
This sequence comes from Argiope argentata, assembly GCA_026289955.1. NCBI lineage: Eukaryota > Metazoa > Arthropoda > Arachnida > Araneae > Araneidae > Argiope > Argiope argentata. Next base: position 4,094,926 of record JAOUZG010003724.1, read on the forward strand.
CTTGCTCAGTGGCCTAAATATTTGGTTCCATATAAATACTACATAATACTTTTTATATACAGGGTGTCCGAGAAGTCTTTGACACATTTCAAAAATTCAGTTAAAAAAATAAACGAGATAGAAAATAAAATTAAATTACATGTATTACCTCATATAATAAAGTTTTTTTTAAATGCAAAACTGGCCGGTAGATTGCGATACTGAAACGTTAGAAAGAGTTATTTAGAAAATGGCCTCTCCAAGTGAGCGCGCGTTTTGTTATGTGGTTTATCGAATCGAAATCTGTGACTCAAGTTCAACGTAATTTCCGAATGAAAAATTGGAAATTACCCTCCATCTCGAAACAACATTATTGCATGGAAAAATAAGTTTTTGGAAACTGGGAGTGTCGTGGGTCGACACAGAGGTGTCGTTGATAGAATTCATCAGTCATTTACACGTAGCCCCTGAAAATCAGGAGCCCACATCGAGGTGTATTGATACGATTTAAAAAAAACTTCACTATTTGAGGTAATAAATGTAATTTAATTTTACTTTCTATCTCGTTTATTTTTTTACCGAATTTTTGAAATGTGTCAAAGATTTCTCAGACACCCTGTATATTGAGAACTCATTAGAAACGAATTTTTCTCTTAGACCAGAATTATAAATTTTTTCATTGACTTACTAAAAAAATCAAGCCATGTGTGTTAATCCCACCTGTTTTGGTCATCTTTTTCCCAATATTTTTATTTTATCATGTGTAAGGGTCAAAGCGGAAACATAAAATGTAAAAGGCCACCACACGCCACAAAGCGGATTGTCAAGATAATGACCAACCTATCCGTGCATCCCATTTGCCTATCCTTCCATGTGTGCCACGTGGAACACACTTCAAATTCACATCTCGAGCATTTCCCCCCCCCGTGCTTCTTTCTGTGTTCCGAGATGCCATATGACAAGAAAATGAGTTTCCGTTTTTCTCTCCCAACTCTTGACTTGTTCTCTCGCAGGGGGCCTAGGGGGAAATCTTTTGCGGTCTGGAGAAAAATTACTTCCTTACCAAGAGAGTGTGGCGGGAGGGGGGGCATCAATCGAATTTATGCCCGCCATTTCCTAGCCGAGTGATGAAATAGGAGGAAGAACCGGCGAAATGAATTTCTGGCCCTCGTGAAATTTTCAAGTTGGACGAAATGAGTTTTCTGCGGAGGAAAAGGGGTTCTTAAAAACCCGTTCATGTATGCTAAGCGCCTACTTCAGTTCTGGAGGATTCGTTCGTTCGATTTGTTGTGGATGAACGGAACTCAATCTTCGGATGCTGAACCGTCTTCTTGGGGGAACGCATTTTCAAAACATTGAGCGATTATCTTTTTCCTTAATACAATAGACGGGGGGTTCGGGAATCGGAATTCTACCGTGAAATTATAGTAAGAGGACCCTTATCAAGAACTCTTCTGATTTTATAATCTTTGATAACTACTGAAAATTTGAATTCTTTGGATCAAATTAGTAAAACATTTCTTTCTGAATCGATGCCAACCGATGAATAATTTACAGATTTTCCTTCAAATATACTATAATTGGTTCTTGTAATAAGGAATTTGTATAACGCTTTATCATAGGAATTACCAGATGATTATAAAAACAATAACCATCCAATATCTGAGATCATAGCTATCATTATACAAAGGAACGTAATAAAACTTTGGTTCAAGAAATTTTAAGGTATGGACTTAAAAAATAATATGAAAATCAAAAGTTAAATCCTAAAAGTTACTGTTTGTGATCAAAATTTCTATTGACAACACCAATTTTTTAATTGGAATGAACTTTGTTTAGAAATAAACAATAAATAGAGTTGGAATGGTACTTGTAGTACAAAAATCACTAGCACTAGGCAGATTAAAACTTTGGTGGGCCTATCAGAGACGTGAAGTTTAAAATATTCCTTTTGACAAGGTACGTGCTTTGGTTCTAGGTACCGTCTGCTGCATGCCAAGTGTCATCCTGGCTGAAGTAAATCAAATAGAAAATTTGTGAAGCGCAATGAAATGTTTTGCTTTCTGTTTCTTCCCTGTTGTTATTAGTTGTTTTATCTTTTCATTATGGCTGGAGACTTATGTAAGGAGGAAGATGCCAGTTGAGGTGTCGTCTTTGTCATTTGACCGTTGTTCAAAATTAAGAGGTCCATCGCAATATAATCAAAATATTGCTTTACGATGAAACGTTAATATAACCAAACTAAATCTTATTAAGTGCTTTCTTTTCATTTTTCTTTACGTCATGTAGGTATTTTTTCTCAATGTGCTTGACGTTCAAAGGTCATTTGTGGTTTTCTATTGAAAAAAATCACATTTTAATATTAAAAACGAATTTAAAATTTTATCTCATTATACCCTTAAAGGGAGAACTATTGTTTTATCTAACAATTTTAAGGGAATGCCTCGAATGTGTCATTGAATTTCCTTGGAAAATATAATTGCCAGGAATTAAAATTTGCAAAGTTTTTTTGTTTCTATCATGCAGCTCATTGTTCAATAATCCCTTTATGAGCCATCATTTCAGTTAAGAAGCCTCATAAACCTCCTCATCCTCATAAAAAAGGATATGCTTTTTCTTATGTTGGACCTCTATGGACGAAATTTGGAATATAGATTTAGTATATACTAAATGATTATATATTGAATCTAGTTTGGTATGCAGTTTTATTACTAATCCCCTTTATCGACCAACTATTTCGTAATGAATATTGGGAAATTTTGTTTTAAATTTTTGGAATATAGCTTCACATTTGTTCCCTTAAATTTCTAGAAATTAAAGCTGCGTTACTTCAACTATCTTTTGTATGTTCTTTTCGTTATATATATATATGGATCGATTCAATGAAGATCAAACGTTTTATATAACGTTTCTCTAAATTATAAATATGCCGTTTATCAATCCTCTAAATTTTTAGGCTATTAATTTTACATTTTTCTTCATCTTATAAATTATATAAATTTAAATGGTTCATCTTTTTCCCATTTCAACAATTGAAGAAAATCAAAAGTTGATATAGTTTTTGAAACAATGATAAACTCTTTTAATTTCATGGCTAATATGAAGTTTATTGCTAGATATTAGGTTAAATATATTTTTAAAAGTTTCCAAAGTCAGGAAAAATGTACAAGGCTATTACATATATATATATAT
>JAOUZG010003724.1:4122035-4185879 GCA_026289955.1 Argiope argentata
TTTGGTATATTGCCTTAACGTATAGTATACTGTCTTTGGTTTATTGCTTTACTGTTTAGTATGCTGTCCTTGCTATATTGTCTTACTGTTTGATATACTGTCCTTGGTATATTGTCTTACTGTATGGAATACTGTCTCTGTTATATTGTCTTACTGTTTGGTATATTGCCTTAACGACAGGTATATTTTCTTATTGTTTGGTATATTGCCTTAACGTACTGTATATTGCCTTATTGTTTGGTATACTGTCTCTGGTACATTGTCTTCCTGTTTGGTATACTGTCTTTGGTATATTTTCTTACTGTTTGATATGTTGCCTTTGGTATATTGTCTTACTGTTTGGTATACTGTCTTTGGTATATTTTCTAACTGTTTGATGTGTTACCTTTAGTATATTGTCTTACTGTTTGGTATACTGTCCTTGGTATATTGTCTTAATATATTTGGTATAATTATTTAAAATACTTTCTCAAATTTTGAACCAAATCAGTTAAGAGGTTGTCTGTCAGCATTTGCGTTCGCATGCATCTGAATGCAATGAAATCAATGAAATTTGGTGCATTATCTTCTGCCCATAACACTAGTTCTGAAACAAATTTTACTACCAATCCTCTTGTATAAACATACCTCAAAAATATCTTTATAATAGATTCCCTAAAAACGCAAGATTCATATCAAGAACTATATTTCATAAATGTTTTTCACCAATGTCATACAAGGTACTGGCTGCCTTCCAATTTTATAGGAAGAAAGAAAGAGACAAGAAGAGTGTGCGCGAAAGTTTCGGGAGATTATCCCCACCCCTAGTTCCTATGAGATTTTTACTCTTAGTAAATACTACTTTCAGATCTTATAATAGACTCCTACAATTGTGTTTGTCGTCATGTAATGTTTAGAAGTAATAAGGTACATAAAAAATTGTCAAATGATCCTTTTCTGTTCTCATGTTTCTTTACTTGTAATTTATTTCCTTATATTCTAAAATGTTTATGGTTCTTAATTTTGTGGCCCTATGGTCACTATTTTTTAATCAGTAAAAATTTAAGTTTTGATATTTGAATTACAAAAGATGAAATTTGCAATACTTTATTCGTAATCGTTAAATGCTTAAAAGCCATAAAATATGTAAAAAAAATTGCCAAATGAAGTTTTTATTCATTTATTTCGTTTCACATACTTCGTTTCTTCATTTTTAAAGTGCTCGAGGCTCTATATTAATGACTTTATAATTACTAGGGTTTTTTTTGCAATGATTTGGATTTTTATATCTGGATTCTAGAAGTTATTTGCAAATGCACTGTTTTAATTGAATTCAAAATTATACATCAAATACTAAAAATTGCATTTTCTTGTAATTATGTTGTGCTTTTAAAATACTTCTTTATATACTAACAATTATTTGAAATTTTTAAGTTAGTAAACTTTCTTATAATTCACAAGAAACAAAATATACCAAATGTAATTTGTTGCTTTCAATTACATCACGTATGCGTCTTTCGGTTGGTTATTTATTACAGTATAATGTAGGTGAATTAAAATTCAGAAGACACCAGATGAATATCAGTGTGACATAACTTTATTGCTAATGATACAACAAGGATAGGTTCATTTATATGTATATATACATATATATTGTGTATATATGTGTATGTATACATGTATACATATATTCATTTACATACATAAACATGATACAATATAAAACACCATAATAACATTTCCACGATGAGTTCGCGTAAGTGTATACCGATATGTACACTGAGATCATGTGACTTCCCGTAAGAGAGACAACCATTAATAAAATACAGAAGTACACCTCTATGCAGAAATTATTGTGCATCAAAAAGCTCAAAGTCTGTATTTATTTATTTATTTATTGGATTATTACAATGTTGCTCGAGACAAAAAGAACTAACTCTTTAAAAATTCTTCTGATATTAAACAAACATTTTGCAATGACGATGTTGCCAAGTATATATTAGGACAAAAAATGTTTCAGCGATCAAAAAGAGAGATGCTTGATAATGGAAGAGCGCGCAGACTTTCATCGTCGATGAATGTAATTTGTCATCGTCATCGTTTGCCACAAATAAGGTTTCCAAAGAATCTTCGCAATGAATAAAACTTACGTAAAATAAGTATTTTATAAAATTGTAAAGTTTGAAAATGATATAGATTATTTGATATGTGAGATGTATAATAAAATACACCAAGAAATGATGCAGTTATTTATATTCTTAGATATGTAATCGAAATTTTGGTACACGAACATTTCAATTCTAACTAGAAACAAATTTTCGAATTTCTCAAATTCGTTCTACTTGCAAATTTCTCATTTAAAAAAATTAATAATTTGAAGTATTATTTGTACATGCATCTTAAAGGTATTGTAATTTCTTTGAGATATATATTTTAGTGAAAAATAAAGCTTTTTTGATAACTTATAAATTGATTTTCGTCAGTTAACCCATTCGATTTTTGAAATGTAAAATTAGATGGCAATTTATAATTGACATTAAATTTTAGGAATAATTCATTTGATGTTTTTAATTAGATTTTTCTTCAAAATATAGGCTTAAATTTCACGAGTATAAGTAATTTTCTTTTAAGAGAAATGAGATGTAAAGGAAAATGTAGTTTGTTTGAATCAATAATCTACAATTCGGGCAGCTATATTTCCACTTTTAATTACGTTGCTTAATATATTATTTATATTTTTTTAGCGAATACTATAAAAATACAATATAATAAATCATTCATAAAGTTAAAATATTTTTTAAATATTCATGTGAATATGAAATGATGTATAGAATAAATGTAATATTAAATGAAAAGTGCATATAGGCATGATTCAAGAATTTGTTTTCCAATATGTAAATGAAATCACCATTCTGTATTTATGATTATTTGAATAATCTGAAGAAAAAAGTTTGAAAGTATGTAATTGACTGTACAAAAAATGATAGTATTACATCGGTTAATCACACTCTAAAAATACAACTTGGCGTATACATTTAGGCTCCAAATTAGAGAATTTGTCACACTTACTGTCTGTAATATATAGACAATGGCCCACAGAATTGGTAATCAGAATCTTAATTAAAACGGTTATAAAACATTTTTTTTCAGTACACAATTAACGAAAACACATCAAAGTTATCTTTTTATGCATCGTCATCAGTGAATATCTATGCTTAGCTGGACCAAAACAGTTACATTTCCATGTTAATAACTTTGAAATTGTTATCTTGAAAGAAGAAATGCCATATTAAGTTACATCAATAATCTTCAATACCTCAGTATTCTTGATGCTGGCCAAGTCAACAAATTCGTGTAGCATTGTCTGTTTCACATTTAAGTTCTGCACACATGGCCATCTGATAATAGAAAAAAACCTATGTTTGCCTTGCTGGTAAAGTGACAAAATCGGCTTTCGCTTATGATCGTCGTGGAGAGTTGCATTTCGACATGGTCAGTTACAAAAAACAGCAAAGGTCCCGAATATTACCTACACATACCAAACACAAGAGTGATGAATAATAGGACCAGAAGGAAAGGATGGACCACTGTGGGGTTGTATGATGACGAACAGACGAAAGAACTATTGGAGAGCTTGACGATGGGTTTTTGTGCAAGCTCTTTGGTCGAGTTGCATCGGGTCTCTCGGGGAAGATTGGCGACATTCTGACCTCTAGCCTGGAGCCAATCCCGGAACCACAAGATGGAACAGTCGCAATGGTAAGGGTTGTCTGAAAAGAAACAAACAAAATAAATGCCATACATTATATTAATTAAGGCCTTTTCAAACGCTATTAACAAGAGAGAACAAGGGGTTGAAAACTGAGTTTGTGGTGAGATTTAGTATAATGATAGAATATATTTAAAATGTTCATTCACGAATATATTAAAACGTAATGGCCAGTCACTATAAAAAAATGCTGCTCAATCTTTTCGCAAAGTTTTATAATAAAGTAGTTTTAATTTATATACTGATAACTTGACTCCCGTCCGGATGATCACAATAGCGTGGTTGTCTAGGTTAAATGCCTCGTGAGTGAATGGTCAGAGTTTGAGAATTGCTGAGAGTTGTTTTCTTCTCTTTTTAATAATTTTTATTGAATTAAAAAAATAAATACTTTTAATTAATGTTTTTATCTTTTTATTCAAAAAGAATTATTATTGAAATACATAAAAATATTAAGATTTAAAGGGGAAAATGATAGAGATGCATTTTTAAAAAATTATTTAATTAATAATTATTTGTAGTTTCAATTAATATGCTACTTATTTTTTTTTCAAGGATAAATGTTTATTATTTTAATACTTAAATTGTAATTTAATGTTTAAAGCAAAAAAATTAAGAACATTTTATTAATGGCTATAGATAATTTAGCTTGCTTGCATCATTTTAAAATATTTGTTTTTGTATTTTAATAATAATAAACTATCAATTCTAACTCAACGAAGCTATATTTATATCAATTGTTATATATTGATTATATATAATATTTTCATGAATGAATATCCTAAATGTATACTATTATCACACTAAATCTCTTACCGAACTCAGATTTCGATCCCGTGCCCTCCTTTTGTCTAACCTGAAGGATTTGTCTCCCTAAAATTGTCTTGCATACTATCTAATAAAGATGTAAAACCAGTGAACGCCTTTCATGGCAATGGCGTACAATAGTTATTGACCTTAGGGGCTCATTAAACATTTTAGTGAATCTAGCATGCGATCCTTGTTGGATGTTGAGGGATAAATCCCTGATATGCTCTGAAAGGTATTTAAAAATCGAATTTGTCTTTCATATGTGGTCTTCTCAACCGATTGAAACAAAATTTTGAAACAACACTACACTTGTAGTCACAAATTCTCATACCTAATTTAATACATTTAAATTTTTGCATTTTTGAGATATCGTGCTACATATTTCTGAAAATACATATAGATAGATGGTCAAGCTGTCGTTAGATTTCGCACGAAATTTAATAACTTTCTATAGAAAAGATATAAAATCTGAATATCAAATCTTATTTGTCCAACTTTCAACTATTTTTAATTATCGAGCTAGTTTATATTCAAATAGGTGATTTTTTAAGAAAAAAATTTTATTCAAAATTTGATATTTGCAAATTTAGTTTCAAGACATTATACGAAATTTCACCTGTCTAGTTCAAAGCATTTGAGTTATTTTTTTTCACAGATATGCAAACAGGCGGATAGTTTCTGAAAATATTTTTTTATCGAACTCAGTGTGGTCTAAAACAAATAGGTTCGTTAAAATATCGAATTATAATTTTTCAACGATTACAATACTCTCTATACTTGGTATATGAGGTAGTGAAAAAAAGCATAGGGGTTTTAAGCATATTTATGACTTCCCAATTTGCTTGGTGATTGTTAAATTACGTCATGATCTCCAAGTTGCATTATGTTTAAGATAATCAATAGTTTATATTTGCTGAAATCTTAAAAATGAACAAGTATTTGGCTCATTAACATTATTATTATAGAATGGCATTTCACATTCAAAATACAATTCTCTATGACTACGAATTTTTTTTAATTTAACAAATAAGGTTCAAATCAACACTTTTTGTGCACAGCAAGTGACCAATATCAAATGCGGGGTAAACTAGTGACCTTAAAGCATATTGAGAAAACTAATTAAATATCAGCAATCAATAATCTATGGCCGATGGATATATTAGATATTTATTATTATGCCAGAACATATTGTTTTGAGAATAATGTTTTTAAGCGCCAACAAAAACCTGTAGGCGAAAAATAAAATCTTTATTATCTGCAAGAGTATCTCCAAAAAATCAGCTTTTAATTGCGTAATACCATCAACTTTACAAAGGTCTTGTTTTTAGAAAAAAATTATTCACTACAGAAAATAAAACCTTGAAAAATATCATTTTGTGCACGTGATTATATCAAATGATATAAACAGGAAAGGTGATATTTTTTAAACAATCAATGCGAGACAAATTTTTTGGATAGTTTGCTATAATAAAGTGACTCATTCAATGAAAACAATTAAAATAAATAAAAATATAATTGATCATGCATGATGCTTGGCCGTTCAAGAAATGATGTTCTGACATGATACATTGAAATATGCATAGCAGTTTTCCTTTTAAACTTTTTATACATTATAGATATATATCGAATAATATATAAATTAAAATATTTTTGAAAATTTATTGAAAAGCTGGGATAACAATTATATTGGTAACAAAAAAAAAATCTTAAGTTTTAGGATGAAGCAAAAATACCTTTTTATTATAATATTTTGACTAGTTATAGAAGAAGAAATCTAAAACCTTCCTTATCCTTCATTATAAACCATTAAAATTCTAATCTAACTTTTCTAAAAACCCTTTTAAATTGTTCATTATCGTATTTCAAAGCATATCAGTGACAAACTTGGTAATTTAAGCTTTAATATTTGTACTAAACGGATCCAGTAGACGGACAATTCCTTCGACGTTCGTTTTATTATTAGAACATAGATATTTGAATTATTCACAATTTTCATCATTTACCCGGATGTGCAAATACACTAATACAGACAAATGCATGCATTACATATAAACAGGCAACTTAACAAATGCCATGATACTAATTGAATAACTCAATGAAACTATTTGCTATAGGTCACGGGTATATATATATATATATATATATATAATAAATTTCTTTATTTGTTTGCTGCATATTATTACTTTTTGTATGAGTCCAAAGCTTCTAAATTCCTCTGAAAGTTTGTAAAGAGTACAAGTAGTACTTTATAAAATTGATGCAAAATAATGGAAACTTCAGGAGTTTGTTTACATTTAATCGAAATCTGAGCTCTTGTTTGATTGAAAATATTATAAATTTTTTATTACATTGCATATTAGAAAGACTTTGAAGAAAATGAAACTTAATTTTTAAAAAAAAAAACACAGATACACACCTAAAGAGAACAAGTACGCTTAACCCAACGAAATTATCCACTGCTAGATTGACATTTTCCAAAACATAACGATTTACATCATTTACGAGTGAAGTTAAAAGTTATTTTTCATTAAATTCTAAATCTTTCGTTTGAAAATGACGTAAAGCTCAAAATGCTATCAATAATTCAACCGTAAAATAAAAAAAAATATATCACCGCTGTTTTATTTATTTTTAAACAAAATTTATGTTTTTGGTTGATTAAAGGCATTTTTTATTGTTATTAAAAAAAATCCGAATAACAAGCAAAATAAACAAAGTTTAAGTCAATTCCTACTTAAGTCAACATTTTTTTAGTTACTTTTTATGAAATAATTATAACTAATATAAATAATTGATCAAAAAATTATATCTGACCGAAACAAAATCAAGTTCGTATCCGTTGAAAAAAAAACAGAATAGAATCAGAATACATTCAATTAGTGCTCCAGGCCTGTTGGGTAGCGTGAAAGATTCTCTTTTTTTATTTTCTTTATTCTGTATTATTTCAAGTCGTAAATACTTAAAATGAATTTTAAAAAAACCGATTAATTAACAATGTTTAGTTTTAAATGCATCAAATATTAAGAAAATAAACAAAATGTTATGAAATAATCGGCCGAAAATATCTTAAGCCTAACCTTCTTAGCACTGGGGGAGGGAAGATTACCGACGTTAAAGTTTTCTTTTAATTAATTAATAAAAGTTTAATGAATTGATATTTGAAAAAATTGTATTAACATCAAATGTCATTCGCTACAAGTTTTAAAAAAATGACTTGAGAGCATGAATAAAAAGTATTTTTTTAACGACTGAAAATTTGAACAAGTTATATATAGAGAGAGAGAGAATGTAAGCTAATAGTAGGAATTAAAGAAAAATTTCCTGTTCTGGAACAAAATAAAAACTCATTATAGTTTTAAAATGCAATTTTATTAAAAAATAAGGATAAAAAAACAAATATGCATTATTAATGAAAAAACTGATGATTTTTAATAATGATTATTTCTTTCAAAAATTCAGAGATGCTTACGATTAATAAATGACTATTGCCTGTATATTCGGAGAATCGGCCATTGCAATCTTAAATCTCCAAAATTTATTTTAAGTGCTTCTACTTTTCAACTCAGTATTATTGAAGAAAAATTACTTTTGATATCAAATAGTCTGCCATCTTGGAAATAACCTCTTATTATTATCGATTTTTTTCTCAAAAGACGATTTAATATTTTTTTATCGAATTAAACTATATAAACTTACGTATGTTGAAACTTTATCTAAGATAATTTCTTGATAATTCTTTTGATTGCAGTTTCAGGACTATCCATTTAAAAAGGCAGAGGGCTTTTTTCCCTTTTGAATATTTTGAACATTTTACTCAAGATTACAGCCTTGAGCGCATTTATTATGTCTAGACATAATAATGTGGTAATAAAGAACTCCCATTTCCAAATTCCCCAATTATTTCCTTATCACTGTCAAAAGAAGTGATATAATATCCTTTAACACCCTTAAGAACTTCATGCCACTTTGCTCCGAATTGCTTTAAAATATTATAAAATTAACTTAAAATTCTTAAACTCATGATATTTCTTTTGAATAACTAAGATTTTTTCTTGTGAATGAATTGTTTGTAATATATACAAAATAAAAACTTAACAGATGAATAATCTACTATAATTTTGAAATTTGTTCCTATAATAAATAAACTATGTTGAAATTGACTTAATTGTTCAGTGAAACTTGAAAATATTTAAAACTTTTATATAACTATAAGTCGAAGAAAAAATATATTGCATGGTAGTGATTTTTTTCTCATAAAAAAAAGAGTTGAAAACTCAAAAATGTCAACCTTTAGATTTTGATGAATTTCCACGTTTCAGATTTCTTTTCGTCCGAAGAACGAATTTTTGTAATTATATTTTAATGTGAAACTGATGAGATAAAACTGCTTTCAGCTAGAAGGATAAAATTTGGTATGTGTAATTTGCATTAAATTTGCATAGTTTTGTAAAATTTTAAAGGAAATTCAATATCAAGATGAGAGAGTAAATGAATATGACTATTATAAAACATGAAGTTATGTAAATAAAACTGGGCACTCGTATGGAGCATGTCCTAGAAAATTAGACAAAATTATTTTTAAAAATTAAACTAAATTTTCAATCAAATCAGTCAAAGACAGATCGTTTTTATAGGCATAACAGGTTAAGCATGTAAATTCTTATTCAAAAATATGAAATAGATAAATTAAACTTATGTCATTATTTTTTTTATATTTAAAGGGTGATTTTTATTAAAATTGGACCTAAACATGTAAATGGAATGCCAATCTTTTGGTTTATGTCTTCATATTCATGTAGATGGGATTCTTTAAACACAAAATTTATCACAACATTGTTTCAAAATCTTTATTTATAGGCATTTTAATTCTAATTTTTTGATAAAAAGATATTGGATGTTTAGTTATTTTTAAGACTTTGGTGTTTTTATTATATTGTAAAGTATATTATTAGTAAAATTTGTATATTGTATTTAAGTAAAATTTGAGCAATCGAAATGATAATGAATGTTAAAAATTTAATGCAGGGAAGAGAGGTGAGGGTGAGAGTAAATTGGTGTAATTACTTCCCAATGGTTTATAAATGATATCAATGGTGTACTATAAAATTGGTATTTAAAAATTTTTAAATACAGATTGTTTTCTCTATTTTGTTTAAATTCTAAAAGTAATTCAAAATGTTATAGCGTCATATCAACATGGTTAATATTCCAATCTTCAAGATAAAATAAATAATTTTTCAAGCATTTTTTTAAAACTTTCTAGTGAAAACTAACGATATTTGGTCGTTAAGGAGATTCCACCTCAGATGAGTTTCTTGAATAGCGGACCCTTTGGAACCCTTTTATCTTCATATGGTGCCTTAAAGAGGATGGCTCTCTTCAATCTAAATTCCTTTGCAATTGTATGCAGGTGAATCTCCTTTTGGATGTAAGTAAGTAAATTTAATCTCCTTTTTTGGATGTTATATGAGTATGTGGTGAATTAAATTACAGTGTGGTTGTAATTCAGGTACCACTTTGAAATGGTAATAAAAAGAAAAGTACTTGACCAAATGTCATTAAACTTGGTAATAGTTTAAAAGGGAACATGCGAATTTCTTTTCAATTAAAATAGTTCAAAAGCTCACCACCAACGGGAAATGGCGTTGTACGCAATATTGTTAAACAACTCAAGGCATGAAGAATCGGTTTAAAATGTGTGAAATTGTTTGTGGCATGATGTAAATCCGCAATGTCTTGTAATTGACTTACGGCACTAAGAAGCAAATGGTTTTATGTAGATTCACTTTACAGGTCATTTGGTTTTCGAGATATAAGTGTGTATGTTTGTGAAAGTTCAAATTGATACGAATCGACATCGCTTCTAACCATACGAGATCATGCCTTTTCTCGTTAAATGTTATCATGAATGTATTATCAAGGAACAGGGCGCTTTGCAAAGGTATCGTTCAGTAAGAGGAATACGCCTAGGAATATGCTAAGAGTTGTTGATGATAATAAAGTAATGCAGTTTAGTTTGGTTAAAAAATTTATACGCCACATTGTGAATCCGTTGCAGCACATTTTTATGATGTGAAAGAGATTCCCATGATCTCCTTTAAACTATTACCAAATTTGATATCATTTTATTCATTAGTTTACATTTGATGACCATTTTAAAATGGAACTCCTTTTATAAACATACTGTGTTTCCAATCTTTCAGCATACTTCAATGTTTTAGTTAAATGAACGTTTGGAATATCTGCATACTGTTTGATGTTTTTAAGTTGTATAAAGTTGTATTTCTAAGTTGTATTGTTGGACGGGATGGCCAGGTTGGTAGAGTGTTGGACTTGTAGTCCTTAGATTACGGGCTCAAAGCTCACCGGCCAAAAGATTCCCCGAGTGTGTGATGATTGGCGCTAGTTAAATATGTTCGTGATCGCGATGTCCTCCATGTCGAGAGTAATATCATTGGGGATACTGGGTCAGAGGGGATCGTTCTCTGTTCCAAGTCTAAATTACGATCTGAGATATATGGATGAATTTGCATGAATGTAGTCCACCCCCTAAAATGGGTCGTGACGTGTGGGTAGTTAAGTCGTGCTCTTGGCCCTAGATGGAGCTACATGTGAAACAAGAGTCGTATATATCCAGCTTAAAATCTGCTGATGTATCCGCGGTGGCTTCTCCATGGCAAGTGCCATAAGTAACAACAACCAGTTGTATAAAAACAGTAATGGATATATGAATTTCGGAGTTTAGATATTGTCAAGAAAATTTAATATAAGATTCTTTTAGTATTGCTGCATGCAGTGATTTGCAAAGTGTAATTGAGGTAATATTTTAGGGCGGAGTAGTTTTTGTACAAACATCTCAACCCAATACAATTATATAATTCGATTAGTTTCAAATATGCTGATTTAGTTGTTAAAGTTAAGTTCTAACATTCTTAGTAATTATCTGATATTGGAGCTCCTAAATTATTTAATGAGAAAATTCCTATGATCACTTTTTTTTTTTGAGAAATTGGTTTCATGGTGATTTATGTAAATAAAATTTCGATGGTTAAGTAATTTTATTTCAATATAAATTATTTGGAATTCTTTAAATCTGTGTTACATTTAAGGATTATTATCTAAGTATTTGATAAATACTAATATAATAAAATTCGACCACATTTTCTCAAGTTTCATTAATGTTCCAAACAACTATTTAGGTTCTAATATTTCCAAAATATATTTTAAAGGAATTATATATATTTTTTCAATTAATATAAATAAAAAAAACATTTCGAATATTGCTTTATTAATTTAAATATTAAGGTGTCATAATTTTTATTCTTTTGAATTAAAAAAGGCTATGATGAATATATATCCCACATTTTAATGGTTTTAGTTTCTTTTCAAAAGAAGAGATGTAACTGTTTATTATACCCAACAGGCGGTCTTCAATATAGAACTTTGTAAATTAAAAACAACCAATCATATTCTTTTTCAATTATTTATTTATTTTATTTTAAATACAATGTATGCGTTGTTTCTATATATTTTATGTCTTCAGAAATTTATTAACGATTGCATTACTTGCAGTTGCTGTCTTTGATGCCTACCTTTGCTGTAGAAGGGTTAAAGATCACAACACCGCTATTGAAGTAACAAGGAAGGAAGAAAATAATGGTTAGTTATTTTTATATTCCTATTTTTAATGCTTTTTTTTCAAAAAAAAAAGCGTTGCATCTTTTATTGAATTCCATAAGAGTAATAGAAAATCCTAGTTCCATTTTACTAGAATAGCCGAATTGAAAATATTTATATTTTAAGAATTTATAAAAAAATGAGAAATAGACACTTCCTTTTAAAAAATTAAAAGCACTTAAAAGCTCTCTTTCGTATGAAATCACCTTCCAAGCAAAAAGTAATAAATATCATAAAAAAACAATTGCTTTAACAATTGTAAAATTTGTTTCCTTCTTTCCAATATAATTTTCTTAATTTTTTAGTAGAAATTAGACAATGAATAAAAAGCATACTAAAATTTTTGAAAAAAAGTCTCATCTCTATCAACGTTGACTTATAAGAAATTTAATATTTTCTTTTTAAAAGCTATTTTCGATTCGAACTTCATGCTTTAGCTCTCGATAAGAATTATTATATAAATTTGGAAAATGTTGTTTTCTTCAAATATACTATATTTATTTGCATTAGTAAGAAAATCTATATATAAAGTTATGAATAATTTATATAAATAATATAGCGCATAAGTAAAAATAGAATAAGTATTTAAGAAATGCGTAAAATCAAAATAATTGGAAGGGGTTTATATACATAAATTTTATTCTCATGTCATATGAAGTTTTTATCGTGTGTATTTGAAATAAATCAAATCTTAATGTTTCAAAAACATTTATTTATTGAAAATTCGAAATTATTTAACTGTACTGTAGGAAACGTATTTTCAAAACAAAACTTGGCTTAATTCCGTTTTTATTGTCTGGAATAATGTATTTTACTATTGATACTTTGCAAATTAGAAAGTAAATTCTCAAAAATATTTAATGAGAATTATAAAGAAGTATTAAGTGGTGGTCCTGAAAAATTTATTAAAAACCATGTTTCGAAATAAAGAAAAGATTAAATTATTTGTAGAGATGTCATCTCTAATGACTGAAATTTATAAGTTTCTTTAAACCATTTATATACTTTTTTTTTAATTCTTAATTTCTAATTTAGCTATTAATGAATGTAAGAAGGTTATTAATAGTTCATGGAAAAATATGATTGCGATATTTTTAGAAAGAAGTAGGATTTAATCTACATTTATAACGTATTCTTCTCAATAAACCAAGACTTTAAAATTGTCAAGAAGAGAAATTTCTAGAAAGTCATAATTTAAAAAAGAGTATTTTATCATCCAAAATTTGATATGCATATATTTATTAAAATAGTAGATTAGATTATTCAAATTTTTGAAGTCATACTTTTGTGTATCATAGAAAAAACCATAATCTGAAATACAAATTTTTTTTATTTCGATAGTACAAATTTTTTGGGTGACATAATATTTAAACACTATTTCGTAAAAGTATTAGAAATTTCATTCAATTTAAAGTGCATATTTGAACTAAAGTTTCAATAGAAATTTTGGAAACTAGACACTTATTGAGCGTTTCCATTTTAAATTTTTGATTGACAGAATAAATACTTTTGAATTTAAAAAATGCATGCATCCTCTAATTACGGGGTGGAAGGAATCATGTGCAACATGATTCCTTCTACCCCGTAAGAAAAGCGTAAATTGTTCAGATTGCCGTTTACTGACAAAAATATTTTCATTTATCGTTCACTTTAAATAAATAGTGAATTAAGCTTAATGAATGAAAGCTATTGTTATTAATTTGTAGATCGTTGATATTTGTAATTATATTTTCAGGTTGGCCCTCTAAAATGTGCGTTTTGTTCCCAGCATTTCTTTATTCATCCGCACTTTAAATATTTACATCCAGTCTGCCCCTTTACTATGGCTTCAACAAATTTAGAAAGATTAGAGCAAAATACGATTCATATTACAAAATGTGTTCTTTTTTAAATACTCCCCATGCTAATTTTGTTATATCATTGTGAATCATTACTGGTAAGTGGGACTATCCAAAGCAACATGGAAAATGTAAGGTAAGTACACTCTATAATAAAAAAAATCGCATCTAATCGCATCAAGAATTAGTTGTCCGATTGAGACGAAAGTTAGTGGGTAGGAAAAAAATTGAGAATAGTAAATGATTAAAATCTCAAAACAATATATTTCAGAATTATAGTAACAAGTTCAATAAGGTGTTAACTTGCCTCAAGCCTGGATACAAACTGATGCATGGCGTGGCATAGACCGATAAAGCTTCCAGATGGTCTCCTTCAGAATTTTCCACCAAATTCACTCCAATCGTCAAACGAGGTCATCAAGATTCCGGGGCAGATTCAATCATCTTCCCATTATATTCCAGGCATGCTCGATGGGAAAGAGATCTGGCAGGCCAAGGAAGAATTTGACAAATTTGCAGACAGTTCATAGCAACACGTGCTATATGTGGCGTGGCATTGTCCTGCTGAAAAACCAGCCGAGGATATTGCAAAAGGAACGGTAGCAAAACTATTCTTAGGATGTTATCGTATCGCTCTGCAGCAAATGTACCTCTAATGACGACCAAAGGGGTCCGGCTATTAAAGGAAATTGCATCCCAAACCATAATGCCTTGTTGAGGGTCGGTGTGGCGTGCAATAGTGAAAACAGGACCCCCCCTCTTTCCTGGTTGTCTCCAAACACATCTTCGATTGTCGTCAGGACACAGTTGTAAGCTGGATTCGTATATAATACTATAAGTCTCCAGTCGGTATCATTCCAACCTGATCGATCCACGCACCACCATAATCTGGCTCGGCAGTGTGCAGGCGTGAATGGCGTAACGGTCGGCAAGAGTGTAGATTTCGCTGTCTCAACCGTCTGTGAATGGTCATGGTGGACACTGGTATTTGGGTTGATAGTGATTAAGAAGCCGTTGTGACAGTTGATAAGTCAATCACTCTGTCCTCACGATCTGTTATGGCCCTAGGTCGACCGCTACCATCCTGAGGATGAACTCTGACATCTTCCACCCATCCTTGCCAGCATCTTCGAATCGCTGCAAAGGACGATCGATGCTCCGACTTGTCCACCAGCCTCTTACAATCCAATGATAAGACTGTCAAACTCCGAGAGTTGCTCGCAATGAACAAGAATCCTGCTTCGAGGCAGTTTTTAAGTTTTCGAAAGGTAATCTGAATCGCAATCAAACCGAAAGTTTTAACAACCGTTGAAGGACTGCTCCTTATATGCATCTGCTGGATACGCAGTTTCGATGAGCTGGAGATCCCACTAAAGATTCATTGGACAATAAAATTTTATCATTTGCATATCTGGTCAAAACACTCATGCATACGAAATTTCAAAGCAATCGGATGATTTCTTCGTGGTGCGTCGATTTTTTTTAAAATTATAGAGTATATTATTAAGACATTAAAAGGAGCTTGGAGATATTTAGCATTAAATGTTTGTCATCTTTGGTGATCATCTATCTGTTCAAATGACTACAATTTGTCACTGGAAGAAAAATTAAGGAACTATTTTACCAGCTCAAGTATTGTATCGATTTTCACAATTTTTATTTTGGAACTGACCTCGTAAATTCAAACTGCTGTCAGACGAGGAAGGCAAAGCTGGAGCTAGCTTGAGTTGGACGGATCCGGCACCAGATTCGCTTACATGAAGGTTTTCGAACCTGAATTCTTTACTAGCCTATTTGTCCCAGTATTGTTTGCACTATACAAACCAGTGAAGATGGATATCTCTCATCCCAATTTCCTTTTAATGTTGGGATTTTTTTATGGGTGAAACTGTAGCATAGCTGATAGAACGCTGAGGTTCCGCCCCTCTGAATTAGAAGAACATCAGTTCGAATCGAGATGAAGGCGATTTGAACTTTTGCTACCTGAGTATTTTCTGCTGAGATAAGAATATAAAGTCTAAAGTTGAGATTAGGGAGTTTTATTTGCATTCCTTGGAAGTCATCTACTCTACAATTTGAGGGAGACACAGTATACGATCATTGCGACGGTCGGAAAGTATAAGGGTTCAGAGAAAAAAATTCGAATCAAAGGAAATTCTTTGCAAATGGATGACACTATTAGTGTACTGGAACTAACCGTTTGCACTCTGAAAAATAATTAGATGCAAAATTATTCACCTAATACAAAGATTTGTTTATTGCTATGAAAAATTAATCCGTATCTCTTAACCATTATTATTTATTTGTTAAAAAAACCTACATAAGTCAAAATGATGTACAATCTTGAATGGTGAATTAGAGCCACATTTGGTGTACAAAAGGTTAATACAAGTATCACATATCTTACCAAAGATAGCACTAGTCAAGTAAGACACACAACATGTGGCTGAAGGACTTTCTTTGAATCATCTTTGGGATGAGTAGACACGTCACGTTGAAACAGCACATTGCTTAGACAAAACTACCTTCAAGAATTCCTTGAAAAAAATGTATTCTGCCGAACAGAAAGCGTATATCTCAAAGTTAAAATATTATTACTCACACGTATAAAGCAAACTAGAGAGAAGCCTAAATCATACTGCCAAGACACTTTTTCCTGTTAAAGTTTCAGTAATTATTATTATTGAACTATTGGTTCTGAAGCTTCAGACAGTCATTGAGTTAGTAAAAAAAGTTCTGTCATAATTGAAGAAGCTCAAACATTGCCGTGTCACCCTAATAAAAAAATCTGTTGAAACTGATGTTAATATAATCCTTCCTAACAATCCGTCTCATCTCAAATTGTTAAGAAAGACTTGTGATTACCGTTGCAAAAATTTATTTCTACAACATTGATGTACCTGAATCACATCTGACAGTGTGTTTAAATAAGAGAAAGTGTTATGGGGGCCATCGAACCACTCATTATTCAGAAACAACGACTCACTAGTTTTCAAAAAGAGGACAGAAATATTAGCATACCATTAAGCAAGCATACGCAAAAAAGTTATATGAAGAACTGATAGCAGTAATGCTCTTCTTACAAATTGAAATATTGTAGGTGAGGAGCCTAATATCAGGAATTAGAAGAGTCGCATGAACATCCAACCACCATTAAGATACAGATGCTTAATTATACAAAGCTTTTAGAATACACTAAGGGCAGGTGGCTCCCTCTAATTTAGAAGTGATTTACCGACGACAATCTCTGTCACTCCAGTCATTCTGGAAGTCTACCTAAGGAGGAAGCCTAAATTACGCGACATGTGCAGGAGGTGAGGCCGCAAATGAAAAGAATTCATATGATGTATGTTAAAGTTAAGTTAAAAAGTAGCACCCGTCATAACGCTGCAAATGGACATTTCCTTGTTGATTCAAGTGGCATTTAATCTTTTATATTTAGAGAATTACGCAGATATTTGAATGCAGTTATGTTTATGAAGAACGAACCCACAAAAAAGAACAACAAATTTCAGGACGATGGGCAAAAACCAAACGGATACACTTGAGATATTTCGAATTTGAACAGTACATCACAATTATCAAATTATTCTTTTAACTTTTACTCTGCCACTGGTACCATTAAAGATCGAGGAAACTAAGAGCTATAACTTACAGAAATTATTTTAGATTAATCTGAGTTTTATTTGTTCACTGCAGCAGATTACTAAATTGTGTACTTACGTATTATACCGTCTTCGCCAACGGATTACACCAATGGCGATAAAGTTGGACGCTATAATACATAAGCACCCTAAATTGAAGCCAATTAATCAAAGTAAAATAACTACACTTAATTTTGATATTGACGCTTTCACTGCTTTGTGGATCACCGGTGATCAAAGGGACTGAGCAAGAGAGTCAACGTGTTAAAGATTTAGATACACAACATTTGATTACGGGTAAAAACTCTGTAAAAATGAAGTTTAGCGTTTCTCTTGCTTCGGCAATAAAAACAAAAACTTCTACGGAAAAGTTACAGTCACCACTTTTCGCAATATAATTATGATTTTTCTACTAATAAGTATTATTTTTTTCAGACCAACTGTGTCGATCACTTGGATAAAGAACAAAGGTTAGAGTGTGCGTTCAGCGTCTGTAGAAGCCAAGGGACAGAATTTTTTAATCTTAAGACTTTACTGACAGCGAAAACCTAGTAGATTCTCTAGAATATTGCGCATAAGGACTGTGTAGATACTAGGAACAGTGCAAAGAAAAGACAGACAAAGACGTATTTATTATTACACTCACCCTGCATCCATTCTTGTACAATTGACAACTTAACAAATTATCAAGGGAACTAAACGTTACAGTACCAAAAGAATTACGATAACTGTGAAGAATTCAAACGATTTTTTGAAGCTCATATTGACAATTAATAAATACTCTCTGCTCGTATTCACATTAAAAATAAAATTTGAAGTATTATTTGTAAAAAAAAAACTTTTAATTATAATAATGAACAAGATCAAATTTTTTAATCGATAATTTAACAATTTTCATAAAATAGTTGTAGTTTATGTTCAACTCAACCATTGTAATAAAAAGCAAACAAAACAGCATTAGGGTTGCTGGAGAGTTTCCTGTTGGGTTGCCATATTGACAACAAACTCGGGGGCTTACCAATCTTCACTTCAACCTAAATATCTTATGGTCAAAAGAAACCTATCTATTCTAGCTTCAAATGTTATCGATGAAGGTTCTAGCTGATATGGCAATGGAATGATTTCCTTTTTACAACGAACTGATTATATAAGATATAAACACAGCCTGCTTGTGGAAAGAGGAAAAATCACAAATTTCTAAGGGACACACAGCCAGGAGATGATCAATTAACAAAAAAAAATCATAGAACTTGATACGCCGAGTCAACCTCAAAGCAGAGAGTATAAAAAAATTATAGAAATATTTTGATGCATATTGTTTCTAATGGCATTTGTCATATACAAGCCTACTGACGAATTCAGAGATTTTAAGGCGAAAAAGTGTCATGTTTCAGTAGCACCCACTAGAGTCAAGAGTACTTCTTAGCTACTCACGCGTCACATTCGCTTGAACAGCCTCTATCTTACAGG
Organism: Argiope argentata; assembly: GCA_026289955.1. Lineage (NCBI taxonomy): Eukaryota > Metazoa > Arthropoda > Arachnida > Araneae > Araneidae > Argiope > Argiope argentata. The sequence goes on from JAOUZG010003724.1 coordinate 4,141,220, forward strand.
GTTACAGTAACTTATTTTACAGATAGAACAAACATATCCAATTCAGCTTTGTTTTGATTCTGTGGAATAAAATCCTCTCTCAGATGCATGTTGTAATATTTGTTACCTTTAAAGCACACTTTATATAACATTTTAGATTTTTTAATGTCCATGATTAGACAAAGAGAAACATTTTATTACTGTATTTCAACTTGAGTTCATATATTATGATTTTATCTGTGTAATATGACATTTTTAAGATTGAATATTTAAGAAAAATTCTTAAAGGGCTATATAAAAATATTTATGGCCTTAGTTACAGTGATACAATAATTATAATTTAAATAAGTTTAAAAAAACCTTTACAGAAATGAAATTAAAATAATTTAAAATCGTAGCTTTTTATTATTTAAAGATATATAAAAATGAGTTTACGGTATAATATTGAGAAAAATTAAAAACAATTTTAAATCAAATATTTAATGGAATTTTAATATCAATCACAGGGAACAATGAGTAGTAGATAAAAGATTTAGTGGTCCTTATTTCAATGGGGTTTTTTACTGTGCATTATGCAAAATTTTGATAGTAGGCAGTATAAAGTCACAGGAGGCGTATTATAATATCTCCTACTTTAGCAACCGTTCATTAAGATATTTATTAATTCAAAGCGCAAGATAATTGAACTTCCAATTACTAACGTAAACTCTATTCAATTTACTTCATTCCTGTTTGTATAAAAAATATTTTAAAACTAGTTAGAATTTTAGCTTTTCTAATGTTTGTCTAGACAGAAAAAGTTTTTCTAAGTTACTTGATTTTCCCAATTATAATTAAAACATCTCACCACTTTTGAAAACTTGTCATCTTTTAAAAGATTAGTTTGATTCTTCTATCCAAAAATTAATTAACCTTATATTAATTTTTTTCTTTATTTTATCCGGAGAAATATTAATGAAAATATAAACCTCCTCACCTGTCTCTTCATAAAAATTCGAGGATTATTTTCGAACGTAAAAAAGTACTGAAATTGAAATTATTCATAAGAGAATTTTTTACTTAAGAGACAAATTCAAAAATTTCTATTATTTTTAAAAAATGGTGACATGAATTTCGTTTTGCCGCCAAATATATAGAATCAAAATGACTCGATTATAATTGTTTTTTTTTTCTAAAAAAAGCCGTGGGATTTTTTCTGGAAATCATATAGTTACTTAAATTATTAATATTAACTGTTGGAAATATGAATAATAAAAAACCTAAACAATATTTTAATCATTTTTATTTCATTTAGATATCACGAAATTATACTAAGGTTAAAAACTTCTAAAATTTAACAAAAAAAAAGGAATATAATATTTCAAATATTATTTAAAGAATATTCTTTTTACATTTTTCAAATTAAAAGCAGATTCAGAGATTTGGAGTCAAAGACTTTTTAAATAGCTGCAAAAACTTTGTTATATAGACACATTCACCAAAATACTACTACACAGGGGAAACTATTGTATTCAAGTGCAAAATTCCACTTATTAATCAAAGCTAATGAACAGTGTCGAGTCACTCTTATCCCCATATCCAGTTAGGCTTAGTTAAAAGAACTTAATTTTATGTAAAGTTCAAATAACTCTTTTTAAATATATACGAATGTACTTATTATTGCCTGTTTAAAAAAGAAACATAAATACTACATACATAAAAAGTATCAGGGAATTAATGAAATAAAAAATAACTGACTCATTTCTTTTAATTCCATTACATAGTTTTTCAGCGTTTCATCTCATTAAAGAATGAATTGCATGTGATTTCGAAGACAAATGGGGGAAAAAAATCCCTCAGCAGTCTCGCGGGTACACTTTGCAATGGCAGAAATTAATTAACTCTGAAACTGTAATTTACTTTTCTTTTAATTTGATTTCCCTGTGCCTCTTTGAAGGCTACAGACTAATATCGTTAGCGGTTTCGCAAATAACCTGAAAAACTGGCAAGTAAATCGAATTACATCCTCATGCTTATTAGAGCCATTGTTCTAAGGGAAAATAAAGTAAGCAGTACGAATTGGAGGGAAATTACTGAGTGTATTTAAAGATTACAAAAAAAAATCTTCTTTAGTTTATTATTATATAGCCGCTTTTGGCAACCAGCCATTTTGCTGTGAAAAGATGTATTTAATTTCATTTAACTCTCTTATGAATAGCATCACATTAATGAATCTTTCAGCAAAGTATTTTTCAATTCCTTCTATTAGCTCTCACTCTCCCCATTATTATATATATATATATATATATATGTGTGTGTGTGTGTGTGTGTGTGTGTGTGTCGTTCAAATTTTCAATCGCTTATCAAATACTTTTTATGCAACCAATCAAGTTCAGGCAAATATTTTAAAACTAGTAGTGGAAAACATTTGATGTTAATACAGTTTTTTTTAAATATTAATTTTTTATTAATTATTATAAACTAACTTTGTCACCGTAAATTTTCATTATTTATAGTAAATATAATTATTAGGCTGTGATAGCCTGGTTGGTAGGGTGTTAGATTCGCATCTATTAGCTTACGATTTCGAACCCTCCTGATGGAGGTTATGTGTGGGGACGTTTAATTTGTCATGGTCAGAAAGTTCCTATGTCGAGAGTAATATTACTGGGGGGTTATTAGGTCAGAGGTGATTGTGCACTGCTCCAGATCTAGATTGCGATTTGCGGATGAATGAAGGAAAAATATGAATGAAGTTCGCCCCGTAAAAAAGATTTTTGACGTTTGTGAGGTAGAAGTCATATTTTGTGATCCCTATGGACCCCTCAATATTCGGACTCTTAGGGGTTTATACCTTCAGAAGCTACTGCAACCCTCCTGCAGTTGTAAAGTGGAACTCGAGAATAACAAACGTTAATTATTTAATAAAAAGCAACTACAAAAAAATTCTTTGTAGACTTTAGTAGCAATTGACTATTATATATATATATATATATATTACTTGTTTAACTTCAAATTGGGGAAGGAATTGAAGTGATAATATTTCAACAGGTTTAAGATTGTTATACAATATACAAATATTCTTCAAATATTATGTTCTAATTATGGTTATCAGGATAATCTATCTTCCAATTCTATGTTGTCCTTTCGCTGTATAATTACTTCACGTTCTTATTCCATCTGTAAATTTATAAAATAATTTACAAAATCACAATGAAATGGACAAGGCTGACCAACAATAGAAAAGAAATCAAGCAATTAAATATTTGAATAAACACTGGAATGGCTTGAATTTCGTTGTGGTAATAACTATTCTTGAAAATAAAGTAAAGAAAATATTTATGAAACATTCAATTTCCATACTCTGGTAAAAAAATGTGTTACACCAGGATACTGATGTACCTTAAATTTTAACCCAAGTAATTAAGGATATCCTATACATCAATTAAATAAAAAATGAAGTTAATATAAGCAAAAAGGATAAAAAAATGAAATGAACCCGGCCTGAAGACGTTTAGAAGGGTCACCCAGGTAGGAGTTCAAACAAGGGATGAAGCCAGATTCTTCAGTTCTTTTTTTATTCTTTTTGCTTATATTAATTTAGTATTTTGATTAATTTGGATAAGTTCATCTGTGTTTTAGTAGTAACAGCATTAGCACTCTTTAAACATAATGCATCTTTTATTAGTTTGGTCAAGAATTATTTAAAAATAATAATTTTATAAAAATAACATTTTTGATTAATTTCCTATGTATCAATTTAATATTTTGAGAGTGTCCAAAAAATCACATTTTACAGACTCAAAATGTAGTCAGATTGAAAGACATGTAATTTTTATAAACTAATCTAGATCTTAAATGTAAATGGTGACCAATGAATTAAGTAACACTATAAGAAATATTAGATAATAAGGCATATGATACAAATTTATTTAAATGCTAATTTAAACATAACAACTTGGGATAATAAACAAGAGATTGAGATGAACAAAATAAGTAACTCATCCGAGTTACACTCACTGTATACTAGATTCATAAGACAAATTATCGCCAAAAAAAGCAAAGCTTTAAAAAAGTAAGATATCAAATGTACTTGTCATAAGAAGCCATAATGCTTTATATATATTAAAGTTATGAAGATGAATCTACGAGGTATGTTATAGTGTTATTGTTAATATCTGTACAGTTAAATCTGTATTACTTCAGCATTAGGTAAGATGAAACATTAAGTACAAAAACTGATACAAATAACAGATATGAGGTATCTCATACGAAGTGTTAAGCAGCACTCACACAGGGGAAATTGCTATGCTCAACAAAAAGACCCTCCTATTTCAGGAAGATCACGTGAATGCAATAGGGTAATCATATATTTGTCCCAATGGAAAAACCAATTACTATTGTCCCTTTAGGTCAAGTGATATTCATGAGATAGGCATGATTACTTATTGCACTCAGTAACGGACCTCATGTGAAGGCCACATTAGGACCATATATTCTGTTTTTTTTATTCTGACTTGACAGCACTGTTAGTATGCATTTCTTTTGACAGATGGTATAGGTCCGAAAAAGGAAGAGTAACTAAAGATTTTATTTCTAATCCAGAAATAAAAATAAAAAGATGCCAGTCACTGGTAATCCAAATTATATCAGGACATGGGAGATTCCCTGCATAATTTCCAAAGATTTGGAAGAATGCAGGGAAATAAGTGCATTTATGGAGGAATCGGTGCTGCTTACCACTATTTAAAGGATTTCACAGAAATCTCCGAACATAGAAAACATCTGCAAGTTGAAAATAATGACTTGAGTTCAGTACTGATGGTTCCAAGTAATTTTAGGGCTCTGAAGGACATGATGTCTAAAGTTGCCAATTTTTCCCCAACTATTTGAAATTTTTTGAGGAGGAAGTGGTCAGTTTATGACCCCTTTAGAGCCAATAATCTTGAAAAGAATATTAGTTTGACAAATTCGGTTAATGTAAGGGTGGACATTGCTACAGCCCACAGTCAGCCATAACAAATCCTGTTGATACTGCTACGTTCAATGGTGGCGGGGTGGTCGGCTGTACAGAAGAAGTATGCATTTCTTTAAAAAATTATATTAATTTAATTCCAGTTATTGCTATCTCTTATCTCATATAACAGATCATATACCAATGAGGACTCATCTCCTTCTCTCATATCAAAAGCAACAATTAGTCCCTTAATATGTACAAAAAATTTCTTCATTTTTGAGTAAATAATTCAAATCAGGTTCTCTTGAGCTTATTATCCCATAACGAATAAATTTTGATACTCATTTTATAAATATATTTAACTCACCACATTCCTTAAGCATATATGCAAAAAGCAATCCAAAATATAACTCCCCCATCGCACAAAGAGTCACAAAGTACACGTATTTCAAATTTTGGGTCATTATATGACCTAACAAATGACCGGCTATCTCCGTAAAACGTCCACTGATTGGATTCGGCTGCTGGAATATCCGTCTGCAACCCCTCGTCACGTCCACTTTAATGCAGGGGTGTCTCTGGTGTTTGCCGGGCATTATATACAGTCTGAGCAGTTAAATGAATATGACAATAGTTCGCAAAGTTTTCCCAGCTGTAATATCGCTGAGAGAAGTGCCATTAATAAGGCTATTTCCGTGAATTGTTTCATATCCACCCATAGACTGAGAAATATGATGGGTAAAGAAAATGGGATTAAGAGTAATTCTTCGAATAATATTGCATTCCCGAGAAATAATGAATTAGAAAAAGCTTTTAGGCTAATATCTGTTCTTGGTACTTTATTGCAACAGAATTAAGCAAATAATTCAGAATGCATTTACTTATAATATTATATTTTTTAAACGCATTTCTACTCATGATTCCTAAGAACAATAATTTAATAATAAATAAATAAATTATAGATTTCTTTAAAAAATCTTCCACGAAAAGAGAATGTATTGCTAAATTATTCAAATTCACAATTTTGGTTTAGTTATATTAGCGCCCCTTTTTAAAGCAACACTGGGACTATTTTGGGACGAACCTCGTAATTTTAAACGGCGATCAGATGACAAGGACGACACTTGAGATTCCATCCCCCTCTCTACACCACATTAGCGGTAGGATGTTTGACCCTAATAGATTTTACGAGCAACAGATTCCCTTTCACGGCGGTTCTTTAAAGAAAACGTCATTATACTGTGATATAATGATGAATCTTTAACATTCCTTTCCAGTTATGTAATATCATTTCTTAAAGACGGATATTATCCACAATGAAGAAATATCAAGCGACTTTCGATTACAGCAAAGTACTTCACATTTTGATAATTGGGGAAAGAATTTGACAACAATGAAGATTCAGGAAATACGACAATAAGACTTCTGTCAGGAACAATATGCTTTAAGACTCCGTCAGGAACGAAATATGCTTTTAATAATGTCCAAACACTTTTCGGTGACTTTAAAAGATAAGGAATGATTTGGTCTTTAGATTTTGATCTCGGATCGAGATCTCAAAGAAACATTATTGTTTTCCAAACAAACATTTTCTCTGCTGGTGGTGTATATTTTCTATAATTAAATCTTTCGCGAAATATTTGGTCTGTAATGTTATCAAGAGTGCAATCAAGTCATAATATTATTTTAAATTCGTATTCTAATGAGGAGAATGTAATAAATGAAATGAAATCTTCTATAAGCTTTGCCTGTGCGTTTCCTTCAGTTCTTCCTTATGGAATAAAACGTTTTCTAATACACAGTATGCCGGATTTCTTTCACTAGGCACACTTCGAATGTTTTCCTTCTCAATTCAACCGACTTATATTAAGAGAAATAAGAATAAATCATTCTTAATTTTGATTTTTAAAAGTCTCAGTGCTAATACTTTGCGTCAATCTCGAGATTAAAAGAAACTCCGTCTATTATAGGAAACCGTAACAGCCTGCTCTTAAATCGGAAAGGTAATAAAAACGATTACAATCCGACTCAAGTACCCCCTTCAAAGGAAACGGAATATAACAAACTTCCGATCTGCGACTTTAAAAAAAATAACTATTGCTTCGTGAGTGAAGAGAAATTTATATCAAGGAAAATAACTGAACCTTCAGAAAACAAAGCAAAAGTGGATATTTTATTGCCTTCAAGTCTTCATCTGCAGAGGCTCCATGAATCAGAAATCGCGAAATCCATTTATATTCTTTTTTCACCCTCCTTCCCTTTCTCCCTAGTTTCCGCTGGAAGCCCCTTAGGAAACTAGGTGGAGGTGAAGGGTTGGAATTGTGTTTCCGCTTAATCGAAATATTTCTGCTTTGCTGTACATTAAGAAAGAAATGGAGTAAATATTGGAAAACGAAGGGCCATTGTCTTGAAGTGGACTCATGACGGAAACGAGTGCAGTTACAGTGAACCTCAAAAAGAGCGCGAGATTGCCTCGTTTCGAATACGTGCTTCCAACTGTATATGCCGCCACAATTGAGTTGCTCGTTCATTCTTTACTACTTTAATGGCTATTGCCCTAGGAATGATTGATAAATCAATGTCTGTTTATATCATGTTCTTTTTTATTGGGTGGTGGTTTGACTTGTATCATGATTATCGATACTACTTTTAAAAACAAAACATTTTTCTTTTTCGTTTTTAAATGATAGAAAAATTTTTAAAATATACGTTGAAACATTCTGTTGAAATTAAGGATCTATTTTGTTTTATATCTTGCAAGAAAATTGAAATAAATGTATTAATATTTTGATATATGTTATAAATTAAAGATATAGGCATGGGATCAAACTTTTGTACATAGCATTACGAAACAGACCAATTAATAACGTTTCGAATGAACCCAAAAATATAATATAATTTTTATATATTTATTCTATGAAATTTATGACGAATTATTATGTGTTATGGTTATATATCAAATGGCAAACGTTTCAGAAAAGATTAGATTTAGGGAATTAAAATGTCTATGATAATTAGGCATTTTAGCAGCTTGAGACAAATATGAGTTTAAAGTATACCATTATCCTCGGTGGCATCCAATATTTAACGACTTCCCTTTATATTATGACTACATTAAATTCATACGAAGACAATATTACGTAATTGAGGTAAATAATCTTTTGTGGGTAGAAAAACACTGTTCGAACCACAAATTGTTTAGAAACTGCGAGATATAATTAGAGATATAAAGACTTACTGCTCGATATTAGTAATTGTATAGCATTAGTGTTGCTTCTAAATTTCAAAAACCAGAGTGAGAAGACTGTTAGGTTCAAAATTTAAAGAAAAGATTATAATTATTTGAATTCTCATATATATAAATATTATATTACAGTTTGTATTGATGTTCATAAATTATTGAGGTAACCAGAACATGCATTATAATCTATTTATTTCCATATATAGGGGAGGGGGGTATGATTTGAGAAAAGCGTCTCATTGTGATTTAGTACTGCATTTTATTAAATTAACAGATAAATTTCTTTCTTTCTAGTATATAAAGCACTCTAAGAGAGAATATTGATACAATAAACATTTCGAACATGCAAAATTCCTCATTTTAGAAACGCATGAGCCCGCGATAAACCCTTTGGGAATTATATATGTCCTTCTGTGAACACAATTACATTTTTACAGGAGAGACGAAATTTGCTACATAAAATGTACGTCAAATTGGTAGATTTTCAACAAATTTCAACCGAATTCACTCAGAAGTATATCCGAATATAATTGAATACGATGATTACAGAGTTTAAAGCACTGGATAAACAAAATTGGGTGTAAAGGATAGCTTTTATAATGGAGATTGGTATAAAAATTTTAATAGACAAGAAATTATATTTAAACGATATAGCCAATATGCCTGATGAACCAGCCAGTCTCCAATGGCTTCTAGTAAATAAATAAAAACAAATATATCGTAAAAAGTTATTAAATAAATTAAATTGAACTATCAGCAAATTGACTATATTAAAATAATTTATTTCGTATCATTAAGATGGAGACTTTATGCTATTGTTTTCAATTTGAGATTTTTAATGTAGTAAATTATTTAATTAAAATATAGAATTAACTCCTTTCTGGGGCGAGACAATAAAATTTTTGAAATATGATGAAGATAAACCAATCAATCTGATTAATGAATTGAATAGACGTAGAAAAGAAATAAATTTTTAAAATAAAATTTTAAAAAAATCCTTTCATTTCATAGTGTTTTCATTTGAGGTAACCGCTCGTCTAGAGCAATCTCTGGGTAAGAAAATCTTTCGAAATAATTGTGTAAATTTTTATGATAATAACAGCAATTATAATTATTTTATGGTAAGCATTTTTTATTTTTGCTTTAGGTAATTTCAAACATTTAAGGTATAAAAAATACAATTTATGACACATTTAATACGAAATTTCTAAACTATGTATATGATAAAAAAGTGAATACCATTGCAATTTAATACAAAATATCAATTAAGGATAAGAACTATCTAAACATAATGCTTAAAATATATATCCTAAAGGAAATTTAAATTGATAAATATAAAATGTATAAAAAAATTAAGAATAGCTCATTATTCAGAATGAAATCTTTTGAGTGTCTTTTTGTCTAACACGCAATATCACAGTGCATGTTCATGTTTTATGCATATTTTTGGAACTGCAGATATCACACTTTTGAGGTGAACAGTTGATGGGTATGCAGTGAACATTATTGAATCTAATTTCTTCTGAGAAATTAGGTTTATTTCTTTTTATGGTTATTGAGGACAAAAAGATGCTGTGCCGTTTCTTCTCCCCCCCATCAATATCAAATTTGAAATTAATTGTATTCTAAACTACTTCAGCTTTCCCACTTCTTGGGTTTTATAGGAATTTGGCAACTGTTATGCAAAATAAACGCTTTATTAACACATATATCTAAAAAAATTTAAAAAATAGCCAGTGACACCAATTTTGACTTATAACAGTTTATTCCCCACTGGCTACTAAGCTGATCAAAATTATCTACAAATTCCACATTTTTACTACAATTTAGTTACAACAGACTATAGGTAAGAAATTTCTTCAACTGCAGAATACAATATAATAATTATGAAAAAAAATTAAATTAAAAGTTAAGATTATATAAACGTAGGCATTTACAGGAAAAAATCTCAAAAACAGTAAGCAGAACATGAGCGTTAAAAATAAGAAAACAGTCTGGAACGAAAAACAAATGTGAAATGTTCTCCGGCTTCAAATATGGTTAGGCTTTCTCCGAAAACAATAAACAACTCACCTCCCCCTTCCCGAACACACAATCTGCATTGCTGCCTCCTGTGGAAAATATCAAGTTACATTTTTCCCACGGGTACGACAGGCGCCAAAACAGAAGATAAGCGCACGAAGAACCAGATGTCCTAGACGGGCGGTGTCCTCCCTTGATAGCCAGAAATCAATCAATTCGGTTCATTACTAAATTAATTAGAAGCTTCAAAAGAATTATGACTTAAAACCTCATGGATATCATAAGAAAGCAGGGAACTGAATTTGATAGAATTTTAAGAAATCAAAAAAAAGATGTCAACATTTCAGACAAATATGTGAGGCATTTTCAAGATAAAATTACTAACAAAACCAGAATAGAATTGCTCGGGTTGCCATCTATCCATAAGAAAAGATACCCATTGCGCTTTTCCCAAAACGTTTTGAGTTTTAAAATGATTTTTTTTGCAAATTATGTTTTTAATTTGTGTCCTCTATCGCGACTACCAAACCTGAAAGAGTAGATAAATTTAGGATTTGACAATGACAGATAATGAATTAATAAACAAAAAAGAAATATTGATTGAACTATTTTCAATTTAGTTTCTTATTTTTATAATTATAAATATATATTATTTATTTACATGCAAAGATTCTCACGTGGCTCCGAAATGTCACTATACCAATTTTCTAGAGTATTGTGTTTTCGAGTTATTTATTGGTGGCTTCTAAGCAGACAAATATTTTTAACAGATTTCATGAAAATAAATTAATTTAAATTAAAAGCTCAAGCAAGATTTTACTAAGCAAATTTATTGATCATATGAGTTTTTGCGTTCAACAACAGACATGATTCTGTAAATTGTCATTTCCTAGTTGGAAAAATTCATTCCACATTTTAAGATCAAATTCAATACCGATTCAAATATTACCTTTCTTAATAATTCCACTTTATAAAAGCCAGTATTTAATTTTCAGTACTTCGTTCTTTGTTCAATATCATTTCTCCATAGTAAACTAGAAATATAAGATTAATCTATTTGCATAACATATTTCGAGATTTTTTTGACGTTTGAATAGTTCAAAACGTAAGTTCAATGTTCGAGTAATCCGTCCAGCGCTCCTCTTAACTCACAAAAATTATACAACAGCCTGACTTCAATACAAGATAGTCATTCGATTCTTACTTATTGATATAATAAGTTAACTGTAATTAGAATTGATATTGGATTTATCAGGGCGTAAACTGTAGGATTACATATACCAACCTAATTCCAGCTCTTATGTGCTTTATACTTCGATGATGACAGTGAAATTGCAATGGAATTTAAGCATTCTAGAAAATTGAGTAATTGTCCTATCAACATTCAGAAACCGAGGATGGAGTCTTAAAAGATTTCTCGATTTACTATAAAAGTCATCCTCCAAAAGGCATTATCCACAATTCGTTCAATAGAGTTTATAAAAATACACATCATATTTTGAAAAGGCTGCTTTCCGATGGCAAGTTATCTCCCCCTCCCTCTACCCTCCATGTCAAGGCATCTGAGGTTTAAGTGAATTATCGTGGCCTCAATGATTATAGCAGAATTGGAATTAATTCTAAAAACATTCAAAGACTAAGCCCCTTTTCCAGCAAAAGGTACCTTCCACCATCGAGATTAAGATAACTCAATCCCACATCACTAACATACCCTATTATCTAGCAAACCTTTTTTTCAAATCATAATTTTAAGATGCTTTGATTGTCTATCCATCTAGTATGCATTTATTTTCTAAAATGTCCTTTAATACCGCCTCTAGTCTTATAATGAATTGAACGTTCCTAATGAATTCCTCTTTTGTGACATAAAAAGGCTACCGAAAGGCATGACACAAAAATCGACATTTTTCAACTCATAACAAGTTTTAGATAATTTTGGTTGCTTATTTACCTAATATACATTTAATTTTATAAAAGACACTTGAATAAGTACCGTTTATGATTTTATAATGAAGTGAATGTTCCTAATGGATTCCTCTTTTGTGAAATGAAAAAAAAAAAACCTGCCAAAAGATATGACGCAAAAATAAACATTTATCAACTCATAACAAGTTTTAGATAATTCTGATTGCTTATACACCAAGTATACACTTAATTTTCTAAAATGTTCTTTAATAACTCTCATCTCTGGTATTATAATGAATTCCTCTTTTGAGACATAAAATAGCTATCAAAAGACATGACACAAAAATCAACATTTTTCAACTCATAACAAGTTTTAGATAATTTTTAATTTCTTATCCGTCTAGTATACATTTAATTTTCTAAAAGCCCTTTAATAACTTTCGTCTCTGGTATTATAATGAATTGGACGTTACTAATGAATTCCTCTTTTGCGACATAAAAAAAGCACCCAAAAGACAAAATCAACTTTTCCGTTCTGTAACATTTAAATACACGCAACAAAATAGAACAAGTCATCTGCGGCATCGAATTTAGCATAAATTAGATAATTTTTATTCGAAAAAGGGGATAAAAAATAACTATAAAATTGAGGCTCCCCTTTTTTCCGATGCAAGATTTTCTCTCTCGTTTTTGAAGATAGCAGAGTCAAATCTTTCCAAAATGAAATAATAACAGAAGCAACCAAAAAACAATGTCAGATGAAAGTTCTCCCGCTAATTAACTGAAGCCGATGTTTTTGTGTCACTTTCTGGTGGGTTTTCCACTCCAAACTCATGACTGTTGGAAGCTGTCTTCCAATCTATCGATTTCCTCTAATGTGAGCAAAGTTTCTGAACTGGCTGTTCTTTCTTTTTGCTTTCAGGGTTCAGCCTCGCCAATGCTTGTTGTTGTTTTCTTTCTTCGTTTCTTATTCTTCTTATATTTTTCTTTAATTCTTCAATGGCGTTTCCACCAAAAAGCGCTTATAAAATTGAACTGCAGATTTAAAACAAGCCGTTGTTTCGGAAGAATTTTTTTTTACTCTTTCATTTCAACCGCAATGCTTTTTCGGAAATGTTTATTTATTTATTTTTTTCAAAAAGGCATAAATTAATAATAAGAAGAAAAGTAATGAATCGAGATTCTTAAGATAAAAATGTAAATCTAGCACGAAAGAAGAAGAAAGAGCGATATTGGATATGATTTGATTTAGTGGAAAGACACAAAAAAAGTAGTACATCACAGTTATGGTTTAGTTAAGGAATTAAATTGGTATCAGTGTAACTTCTTCTTTAGTATTATTGAAAATCGTTTTAACAAAGAAGCAACGCCTGATAGATTCGTATCTTCACATAAATTCTACGAAAGAATAGATAATTTTCCCCCATATCTTTTAGATAGTACGACATATCCTTTAGTTAACTATCAATTCAATAATAACTAACTAAAAATCTTTATCAGTTACTTATAACATTTCTGCACTAACAGATATAAGAAAGACAGTAATTTCAAAACGTAATAAAATCTAGCGGGAAGACTCTTCAAAACTTTCTCATATATTCTACAAATAAAGCTGTTTTATCAGAGGACGCCTTATGTGACTTTGGCGTATAGAAGTTGCGAAATATTTGCCCTTGGCTAAAATTTAGTATTTTTCCTGAAGTTAATGCGTCATTCTTAGTGAGAGTTTTGGCTATTAATCTCGCTCGCAATTAATAATTTCCGAAAATCGAATGTGTTTTATCGACACACATTTTCCTAATTGAATGAAATCAAAATTCGATATCAAAATACATTCATGGTAACAAAAGTTTAAACCAAATATGATAAAGTTAATTCCGTATATGTTTTTCAGTCATCCCAGTTATAAATTTCTGAAAGTACAGATAGATAGACGATGTAAAGAAGTCGTAACCTGGTCTCCTTTTTGGAAGAGACATGTTCGAACATTGTTACATCTAGCCAGCAGTGAGACTATTTATCCTTTGTTGCGCATTGTGTTTCCCCCTTTCAGTGTTACCCTTTGAACTTGAAGTGAGTCAGATAATGAAGAACACATGCGATTGTGACCCTTTGAAAAATGGAACTGTATCAAACCACCGGATGGGAATATGTCTTCTATGGGCCACCCAAACTGGGATTAAGTTCCAATAATGAACAACATATGCACTTTACGACCCATTGAAGAAAGAAGAGCTAAAACCTCCAGATGCTAATATATGTGTATTGTGAAGGTTTTGATAAGAGGGTGGATGTTTTCAAGAATATTGGCGCACTATTGGTATTTCTGAAGAATGATTGGATAATTGGCACATCCAGCGTGCTAATGGGAGTGTGAGTGGTGGAACTTCACCAAAATCAAAGAACAAGGTGCAAAGAACAAACACCAGATTTCATCCATATCACTCTAAGCATTTTTTAATCATCTTTCTCACCGACAGATGAGCAATTTCCAAAAATTTGAAACTCTTTCCAACCGGGGGAAACCATTTCGACCGACAAGAGAAGGGGAACCGGAAGAGAGACAGGAACACATCCAGAGAGTTTCGACTCCATTTTCCCAACTTTTCTAACTCAGGGAGGCATAAAACGAGGAAATTCAGCAGAATTTTGAGTTCAATAAATTTGATGATTACTATATATTCTTTTACACATAAGAGAAAATAAAAAAAAAAATACTGAATCAAGCTCAAGCCATTTCAGATTCATCCTCAATTACAAACTCAATCTTAATGCGAAATTACTTCTTATATAATTCTATTGTTATTGTTGTTACCTATGGTACTTGCCTATAGACAAGCCTGCCCCCCCCTCGCTGATACAGCAACAGATTTAAGCCAAAAGGAACGTCTCCTGTTTTTCAAGTAGCGCCAACTAGGGCCAAGAGAACGGCTTAGTTACACACTCATCACATTCTCTTGCACAGCACATTTTTACAGGGAGAGAGGCATAGTCAAACATCTCACAGATAGCACACTGAAGAACAACCAGGCCCAAACCGGGACTCCCAGAACACGAGGAAGATGCGCTACATCTGTCCCAGAAAGCCGGCCAGTGTCTTATTTATATTTAGGGCATTTAAATCATAACGTCATAAAACGGGCTCAGCATGTTATATAGAATAGTGAATAAAAAATATGAATTATGTTTATCTAATTAATTCTACAATAAATTTAAGCAATATGTTGAAACATTTTAGATACGACTGGCGTTGAACAAATATTTAGATTAGAAGTTGTTGGGCAGCTTGGTAGAGGCAACTCATTTCAGTATGCACTGGAAAAAATCATGAAAAATTTATCCCACATATAAACGGGGATTGAAATCCCAATTAATAATAAAAATATGCTGAAGTTTTATATGAAACAAGATGAATAAAAAAATAAATTGAAATAAAGAAAAGAAAATGAGATCTACGATCGTAAATTTCATGTTATCATGCAAAAACAATATTATTTTTAAGTCATTGCTAATCTTAATTAATTTAAGTCATTAGCCTGTTTAAACAATCACGAGACTTCTCTATCGGTCTCTATTTATCTCTCTCTATAGATATACTAGCAGTAACCCCACAGCGTTGCCCATGGCATAGTATCCGGGAAGAAAACTGAGCTTTCAACTTATGTCTAACCTCTACCGAAATATAACATGAGAATAAAACCAAAATATATGTTTGTAAACCATCAAAAATATCTACTTTTTATAGCATACATCCAGAAATATTTAGACTGTCACAAAAATAAAAATATGATATATACGTAAACAAAACACAGCGATCATTTCGTGGTTGGATTTACTTCTTTTTGGCATAATGAGATTTGAATCGCTGTTTAAAACAAGGTGTAAACCACAAAATGAATGGCATATGCATACCATAGCTCTATTTGCACATGCCCAGATTGTGGTTTCCGAGAATGAGCGGATAAATTAAGATTGCAATTATAAAACTACTATTTTTATTGTGATACGATTTTAAAAGACTAAACCCTCCCCCAATGAATGCTCTACGAAATGATATAAATATCTCCAATATCCGTTAACTATTTCTCGAGTTTTTGTGGTTCCAATACAGAGACGCTTTCAGGAGACTTACTTTTATACTATGTATAGATGTCTTTCTCAAACACAAATCAAAACATGACTAATACCAAATTGTGATAACCTGTGAATAGTTTCTTTAAGGCTAACACTTCTTTAAATAGCATCATTTGTCATTTTGATATCTTATTTTTAGAACCGTCTTATATTAACTGTTTTGATAAATTTGTAACAAACATCTTCAATACATGCAGCTATTTAGCACTAGAACGTCTGTCGGTGTCGATTGGACTCTGGAGTTTATTTACTTTATTCTCCTTTCAGCCCTTCAGATGAGAATTTTGAAAATTGTTCGTGATTTTTAATCTCTTTCCATGGTGATTACACAGAAAAAGTTTTGTGATTCTAGGTAAATTAGGAAAGGCTTTATAACTAAATATGCATAGAACGTCCACCGGTGCCTTTCGACACCAAGACAATTTATCATTATAAATAACTGTCGTTCAACAAACTAAATTTCACTAAGTAAAACAAACTTCCCGAAATACTACCATCCATTTGTTTGACCTTGAATGCAGTGTTAGTGAGTTCACAACGGAAATGAATCAATTATACTAAAATTGTTGTGTCTAAATGTTTCGTTTCACAGCATTTGCTTATTATAAAACAAAATCATTCGATGTTCGAACTTCTTGCAGATCAGACACTCTGAAACGTTGGCTTGTAGAAAAAGTCTAAGCCTAGATGAAATTACTAATTAGTTGCGAGAGCTTTCTGAGTATGAATCTGATGGTGGTGAGCTTTTTTGTTCTGATTTAGAATTCGATTAAAACATAAGTTGCATAATCGTTTCTGAGAAGAAAAGTGCAGATGCAATTGATAATATATTCAAGTAAACCTGTCCTGACATAAATATCGACAGAATGGATACCGCCTAATAGTGATTTTTCTGGCAAATTCGAAGTTCCAAATGTGGTCTTGCAACTATCAACTTTTGGATTATTTGTTGCACGGTATTGGGGAAAACTAAATATCACTGCATCCAACAAATGAGGTGTGTACAAAATATTATGCATAAGTATAAACAATGATTAAATAACTAGCATTCTCAGAAAAATTATGACGTTTTTTACCATACTCCTATTCATGAATATTATTAACATATTTCATTTTACAAGATTAAGTAATTTGTTTTGTTTTAGTTTTTTTTTTTACATTTTACGATAATTACATGAAATAATATAATGTAAGTTTTAAAACTAAACCTACTGAACAGTAGCCCTGCAATAATTTAGTTACTATTATTTTATATCTCGGTGTCAAAACGAAATCAGTGGTCGTTAAAGGATAATTGAAATCCAAGACGTTCAGGATTTAAATAGTTAACTTCCCATTAATTTATTTATTTATGACCTTATATTAATATGTTTTATATTTATTTATTCTCTAACTCCACCCCACGAACAAGTCCAGTTAAAATTTGTACATTCATAATTTTACTAGTAATTGCATTCAAAATTTATTGATAATCATATTCTGTAAATATAAAGTCTACTTCAAAGTTTAAAATAGGAATTGAATATTTAAATTGAATTTTAAAATTATAAGATGTATAATTATCTGAAAATAAGGGTACACCAACGCTCCTTCATTTATTTATATCAACTAAATATGTATTATTTAATTTTTAAGAAAATGGGGAAAGCTTATATAATTCAGTATGCACAAATAAATCGAATTTCTAATTTTGTAACGAAGTCCATTATAAGATACAAGGATCATATAATATACTCCTTTCTAAATATTTATTCCACAAGTCTTATATTATAAATTAATTTATTTGCAGATTTCAGGTTTCAATACATAATAGATTAAATATTTTTATTTTACACAATGCATGGAGTATTAAAGTGGAAATTTCAAACAAAAGTAGTTATTTGCATTTCTTGTTTCACATCTCAAATAAAGGTTTATCTTGCATCGTGTTTTGTTCAAGAAGCCAATTTCGTAAGCTTTGTACAATTTGTTAAGAAGTCAAGAGCATAATATTTCTGAACAGGAGAATTCTATTTGCATACTCTGCTTCTGACTTGGAATCAAAATGCCTTTTATAAGTTACAAATTAATTTATGAAACCTTCGAATATTAAGAGATGTAGGTGATGAATTCGAGAAATAGGAAGGGCTTATGACATTTTGTTATAGCTTCTGTGACACTGAATCCATTATTTTATAGCGAATATGGAATGGTTTCTGAAATGATGAAAATTCTAAGTTGCTTTAACAAAGGGATCAAAATTACACAACCAATCGATTTAAAATGTTAATATATTTCTCATTTCCTCTTAGAATCATAACATTTTATATTGTATAATAAATTCCTTGAGAGTTCAAAAAGATTTTAATAAAATTATAATAATTTGTCATGTAGTTATAATAATTATTAAAATGGTAAAGTAAAATGTGTGGCATATACTGAAACTCTGAGTTTAACCTTATATTTCTTTCCCCATACTATATAATGATTCTTTAAAGTATTGTGACGTGTGTGTAGCTAAGTCGTACTCTTGGCCCTAGATGGCGCTACTTGTAAAACAAGAGACGTATATTTCAGGCTTAAATTCTGCTGATGTATCAGCGGGGCTTGTCCATGGCAAGTGCTATAAGTAACAACAACAACAACAACAAGTATTGCACTTTCACATTTATATTTGAAATGCCAGGATATTTTTATCACAGATATTTTGTAATCAAATAATATTCTCTTAACATTTTATTTCCATTTTTCGTAATTTTATTTAAATATTGTTTCACTTATTCAAAATAATTTTCAATTTCTCAAGATTATAAACATCTAAGTCGTATTATTTAGCTTGACAATGCTATTATTATTGTATCTCCCACTTTTTCCTCAAGGGGATAAAAAACGTGTTTACTTTACCGATACCTCTTATAGCCGTCCCTATTTCCTGCACCCCTGTATGGAATAAAAATAATAATAATTTTTTTTTCAAAAACAACTTTTTTTTGTGAAATACAATTTATTCACTAAATTATCATTAACATAAAAAATAATATATTAATGGCAATTAATTGTTATATTAATAAGTTATTTCAGGTTTACAAAAAATCTGTAAGTTAATGGCCAATTGTATAACAATATATTTCCCAAAATAAATCCAAGTGAAGAATAATTGAATTATAACTTTCAAAGAATTGATATTTGTGCTAAAAAGAAAAAAAAGTAAATTTAAAACTAAATATTTTCTATATTCTCATTACGAGAAGTTAAAGTATAAATTATAAGCAAATAAGCTGGAATAAATGTCTGTATCAATTTAATAAAAATTTCAACAGTTGCTTTCACAAAACATTTCTTAGAACCAGTTTATATGTCCTTTTATTTGACGAATATTTAAATCTGTTTTAAGAATATATACTGATATATTTAAATTTTGAAATAAAATATTTGAAAATTTAGAAAAATATATTAAACAGTTGATGAAAGCTTCATTATCCCCCTCAAAAAGCTAATTTCACAATTTTAAGGTTTAATTAGCTTTGATGAAATTTTAAATATTTTGCTAATTGGCCTACTTGTGATTTATAAAGTGATCCTAAGATTGTCTGTTCAGAATATATATCTGTTTTAGGTTCTAATTGCCATCTGACAATTTTAGAAAAGTAAAAAATTGGAGTCCCATTTATTTTTTTATTCTTTAGATTATAACCATTTTATAATAATCACTTATTATTTTCTAATACTCTATAAATAAAATACAGCATAAAGATTATACTAGAGTGCAATTTTGTTCATCAAAATTAATATTTTTTTTACAATAACAAAGCTGTTTATTGACAGATATTTGATATTTTGGAAATAAAAAATTTGGAAATATTAAATATAAAATAAAAAATATCTTCTATTTATCTCATATGCGAAATTTTAGATGAAAATGCTCTTTTTCATTTTTCATTTCTAAAATCTTATCTCTTTACTTCTTTTCTTGTTTATAATTGCTTTCTTGAGACTTATAATATCTTAAACTTTAATCTGTTAAATAGATTAATAAAAAGTAGTATTTCAAAAACTGCTAAATGCATATTATATCTCTTTAAGCCCTTTTATACATGAATCAAATCTAAGAATAAAAATTGTTGTTACATGCGTTGTTTTGATAAGCCCTTAAATATGTTTTTTTCTAATTTCTGTCTTAAAATTTTTTAAGGTATTATATATATAAAATTATATACGATACCAATTTATTTTGTATTGCTTTTTTTACCTACATATAGAATACATAATTTCAGGTGAAAATCAAGGTACTGCGGTTAGTTTGTTATAATATATCATAATATGTAATATATGACCCTACAAAAAGATTTTTTTTTAATTTGGGAAAATCAGTGCCTTTTACTGAAAAAATTTTGTATAAATTCTTCCATAGAAAAGATGAAGATTTTTGGCTTTTCGTGCATTTTATAACAGTAAAAGTTTATATAAAAGCTAAAGTCTATGTAAATAACTCTGCCGTATTATATCTAATAAGTTTAAAATGATTTCATTTGATTTAAATAAATTGAGCAAGTAACAAAATACAAAAAAAATCTAGACTCCTTTTTTCATATAATATTTACAAACATACGTGTCTACTTAAGCCTCTATCCATCCATATAAAATCCACAAAATATATCACTATTTTTGTTATATCTTTATCAGTGCTTGCTTTATTTTACTATTAATCGATATCCTTTATAGCGAAAGCACTTTAGCATTTACGTGACTGTAAAGCATAGTCTATTCATGAATTCCTCAGTGTATGCATTCTGTTTAAAATAGTTTTTTTCCTTACCTCCACTGATATAAAGTATATGAATGGAATACAATGCGTTGAAAATAAATCATAATATGCTTTTCACGTCTAGGGACCTATTCCGCACGTAGGAAGTTTCCAATGAAACACACAACGAAATTCAAAAGAATTCGCACCAGGAATATATTAAGTATTGTTTGTTGGATGTATTATTATGAATAGTGAAATATGTCTTCAGTAAAAAAAAAAAACTCATTGCTTTTCATCTAATGCATATTTTTTTTGAGATTTAAATAGGAACGAAATTGTCTTTGGATTATGTATCCGATTTTTTAAAGGTAAAACGATACAGTTTTAGAGTCTAATTTGAATTTGTCTATTGCAAGTATTTAGAACAAGATTTACTGAATGAAAAATCAGTCACTTTTCTTTTTCCGAAGCTGTGATATTTTAAAAGCGTTAAATTAGATTTAGATACTTATTTAGGATAAAGGTAAAATATTCATAAGAGTATATTATTTTGTTACAATCATTCTCTGAAATAAAGAACTTTCAAAATCCATTTTTTTCTTGATTTCCATATGATTAAGTATCAAAGTCCTCTTAGCAAGTGACTTGGCAGACACCAAATATATATTTATCAAAATACTGAATAAGGGAGTTAAATCATTAAAAAAGAAAATAAAGAAATGTTTAAAAAACAGCAGATGATTTCAAGTTTTAGCTGCGTTTTATTATATATATATATATATATATATAATTTTGAAATAGTACACTCCCAAAAATCAAATTAAGCATGGGGGCGGGGTTTACGATGATATAGTATAGAGCTTTGTATTCTCAATTTTTCAAATGATGAATTCTCAAAATATGATCTTTAATTAGCAGATATATATTATTTTCATTGGAATATAACAACTATTCATTAATCATTTGGTTATTCTTGCATTTTTTTAAATTTATGATTATGGGGTATATGATGTGAGCATCCGGAAACTGAACCTTCGAATCTAAAACTATTGGATTTCAATAAAAATATTATTATTGTAATTTTATTGCAAGAATGATAATTATGCACTTCATTTCCAAGTAAAAGAATTACCATCGTTAGTGTTTGAATAAGCTTTTTTATATCATACCGGGATACTTCTGAGGGCATCAGAAAAGCATACATCAAAGTACCAAAAAAAATCACCTTGGAGTTTTCTTTTTTGGTCTGCCATTAAATGAAAAATAGTCAGTCAAAAAGCGAAAAATTTCACTTATGAAAAAACCCGTAATATTAAGAAATTTAGTGAAAAGTCTTTCAATTTTGAAATACAATAAAAATATGATAATGATTCATCTGGTGATCATCTTCAGTATTCCCAACAAAAATATTTAAACGAACAAATGTTCAACAAAATATTATCCTTATCAAAGAGTGTATTTTTAAGAATCATATTTTGTTTACTTAGGTCCAGTGGTGACAGAATGCACTTAGACAAACTTTAATAGTTTTATATTCTTCGAACGCTAAAAAGAGATGAATTTTCAAAGGTGAAAACTGCTTTATCTTAAAATGATGAAAAATAAAAGATAAAACAAAACGAAAGAAATAGAAGAATAAAACCTCATCCCAATGATTCCAACAGCGTTTATATGATTTACGAGAGAGTCAAGATTCTGCAGCAAATTCCGACTTAGTTATTTGTAGAATACCATATGGTGAAGAATCTATATTATTATTTCTTTGTGTCGTTAATTTCATAGGTAAAGAGTTTAATAGATATCTTGAAATAATTCTTAATTGATAGAGTCAATTACAGCATTCTTTGCAGCCATTTCGCTATGGTTCTCGAAACCACGTGAATTATGGTGATATTCTGTTAAGATAAGCAGACGTTTTAGAATTTCATGTTCCTTATCAAGGAGCATATAAGAATTTGGGATTGAGACTCCAAACTCGAAAATTGATTGAATTCTTTCAAGAACTGCTCTCCAGAAATTGCCTTAGCATTTAGTGCTAATATGCATGATAAATAATGATTTTCTACTTGCTTGTAATGCTTTAGTTACTGCAGATGTTCTCAATAGGCACACACGATTATACCTTCCAACTTCATCGCCAAAGTTGAAGTCGTCATCAATAAGTTCTTAAATTGCCAATTATGCCAATCTGGCAATGGTGTAATCCGTTGATCTTTATCGCCTAATTTAAATCCGTCGCCAATAAGTTGCTAAACCGTTGGTAATCATTGGCGAAGACGGTATGATACGTAAGTACCTTTCGTTATTTGTATCTACATGTTTTCATGCGGAAAAACATTATTATCCATTATTAATCTTACAGGACTTTTTACTGTACACCAAATAGTTTTTTTTCTTTAACAGTGATGGTTCAAACTAGTTAATTTTTGAGATTTGAAATTTCGTTTTGGCTCGATATTTGATGCGTTAATGGAAAGGGATGATATATCAATGCAATTATACAGAGTGTGTGAAAAAGTGTTTTCGAATGTTTGTGCGAAATTTTATTTTCCAAAATATTGCGGCAAAATATATATTACATAGCCTCCTTAAATAAGGTGAACAATTGCATGAAAAGCTTTAGGCTTCTGTGGAAATTTTATATTTTAATATTTTTAAAAATTAACATAACAGTTTAATAAATTATAAAAGCAACAATTAGTAAAATACTTCTCTTACATTCAGCCATGCAAACACATTCTCCTTTTTATTACCAAATTTCTCAGACGTGATTTTAAAAAATTATTAAATTAAATTTTTATTACTAAATTTCTTGATTTTAAATTTATTAAATCAATATGGAAAAATTGCCATTTGTATATATTTATCTAATACATTAATTCATAATCATGACTTCAAAGTAATTTCTAATAACGCTTATTGTTGTCAATCCCTTTGTTATGCCAATGGGCTCAAAATCGAATTTAATAAGAAGGGAAAAGAAGTATAAAAAACATAGTATTCAATATATCTCTAAGAAGTGTTGGAAAATCAAGCTAGAGAATAAAATTATTGGCTCGCAAATATGTATTTTCTGAAGAGAATTGATATTTCTGATAACAAGCATCATTGGAATATACTATTCCTAAAAGAATAAAGTTGAAGAATAAAGTAAAAAATTCTAAAGATGGAAAAAAATTTGCGGTACAATCAAATATATTCATTCCTTATAGTTCTATTTTTCAGTGATTATTGATTATATAGCTATTTTTTAATAATTCCCAAATAATATTAATAAAAATATGATTATTATGTACACAGTTTTTTATCCGAGGTAATACAAAAACTATGGCAAGATTTAAAACAGTTTTTATAATAAGAACTTACCATGGAGATCAAGTACGTGAAGATTATCAATCACCGATTTAAATGTCTCGTATCTCAATTCTGTTAGGGCATTCGAATGCAGGTATAACCATTCCACAGATTCCAGAACATCCAGGGCGCCTTCTTCAATTTCTCGAATGCTGAAAGAAATAGATATCTTTAGTTTTTAAAAAATAAATCAAATTGCTAATTTGGTATATCTGTTAAGAAAGAAATTGACTTAAGTGTTTTTTAAAAAACATCCATGATTGAGTATCCAGTAATGGAAAGCAGATTGAAATAGCCTTATCTTTTATTTTAAGTAACATCTCAAGTACTATATTCTTGACTTAAAACTTTGAGCCATTTGCTCAACAGCCATAACTCAGAAACTTCGAGCAACCAATATCAATAATTTACGGAGAATATCAGTATTAGAGAGTTCGTTAAAAATGTCAAATTTCATTGATATCCTATATTTGTAATGAAATTCAAAGGATTTTGTATACAGTAACATTTTATATGTAGAAATAAGATTTTATTTGAATAATATATACTTGATTGGGTTTTAACTTCTAAGAACCTTGGATATATTAGCCAACATTAAATGAAATACATTTTTTTAAACATTTGCTCTTTAATAATTATATTACTTAATAGAAAGGATAATTGCTGTTTTACAAATTGCAACTTATTTAAAATTCCTGTTTCATTTTTATGATTATTAATTAATTAATTAATTAATTATTATTTTCTTGGACAGCAAATAAAGGAAGAACAAAATCCTTAAATAATTATAAAGGAACGTTTCTAACTATAAGAACGAACTTTACATTCCAATACAGAAATGTTTTATTACAAACATAATTTTATTGATCTTTAGGCCGAAAAAAAAGAAAATTTGAATTTTACAATAATTTATTTCACCAAGATTCCTAATTTATGCAAGGAAAATTCAAAAATAAAATAACATATATATTTTTTACGTCATGGTAAAAAAAAAAGAATTGTGAGAATTTTTTCCCCTTCAGTGCTTTTACTGTGAAGCTTTGATACAGATTTCCTTGTCTCTTTTGAAAGATGTGTGTAAATGATAAGGATTTCTTTCCTTTTTTTCTCATATGGGAACCATGGAGTCATCAGTTGTGTGATGCTCAAGTTTTAAATAATTTCAAAAAATAAAAAGTGGATCAGGAAATAAAAGTTAGGAAATGATTAAGGATTTATATTTAATTAAAAGACATTATTTCAAATGTATATCGTAGTATTACGATATTATAAAATGAAAATTTCCTTAAATTATTACAAAAAAGTATTCTACTTAAGTTTTAAATTGTAATGAAACCCAAATAATCTGAAACGGTATAAATCCGTTTTTGATCAAGTCATCCCATTTAATTTCATTTTCTAAAAAAAATAAGAATAACATTATATATATATATAGTGTTTGAATTTATACTTTGCTTATTTAACTATGCAAAAATATCAAACTTTATGGAAATAAAACTTTTCAAACTTTCCTTTTATGAAATTCTTTTATCATCATTCAGTTCCTAAGGGGGAAAGTGCAGTTGATAAAAAAGTTATCATTGCCAAAAAAAAAAGTATTTTCTTTCCATAAAATTTATAAAAATAAATGTTATCTTTCGTAAGAAAAGTATTATTTAAAATTCTCCAGAACTGCAAACAGTTATTTTAACTTTAGTAGAAAAATTTCAACTGCAATAATATGAATACAAAGAAATATATTTCCATTAAACTTTTAAACCATCTCCAAGAACAAGTAAAGATATATGCGAATAAAAAGTCTGTTAAAAATTATACAATAATTTTTAATGTATTTATAAATTTAATATTTAATTAATTTATTCTTGATTATCTACCTTTCGCTAAGGGAATTTTCCAATATCATTGAATTTGCTTTATTATGGAAACTTTTGAGTAATCAAATGTGTTTAACTTCAATTTTTAGGCTGTAATATTGAATTTAATTGGATATATTTTTTAAATTTATCTCAATAAGTTAATAATTTCTCTTATACAAATAAAATACTAGCCTTTCTACAAATGATGAAAATATCAGACTTTATATCCTACTGATATCAGCCTTGGTACTTGCATATTTGGAAATAGTAATGTGCATTATAATAGATTTTTTTTGAAATTGAAATGAAAATATTTAGTTGCTTTAAAACTAACAAATTTTGATAGCTCTATTAAAATTAAATTTTTACCCTAACATATTCATTGGTTCAACCACATTTAAGCAAATATTAGCAGCCAAAATAGAATTTGCAAAGTATAGAAATAATGCTATCTTTAATCCTTTACCAGAAGCTATGCGTTCTTGTTATCTCATATAGGCGATCAAGAGGCTAAATGTAAAAATAAAATGAATAAATTCAAGAAAAAACGCGTGCACGTAGTACTACTGAAGTATGATCCAACTTTCTCCTACAAAGATGTCTTAGAATATAAAATTGCATTTCATATTAAAGAGTCTACAGAAGAAAAGAAGAATGTATAAAGTAAAGAATCTAGTTGCAGTGAAGATAAATA
The DNA here is from genome assembly GCA_026289955.1 of Argiope argentata. NCBI lineage: Eukaryota > Metazoa > Arthropoda > Arachnida > Araneae > Araneidae > Argiope > Argiope argentata. The sequence goes on from JAOUZG010003724.1 coordinate 4,168,067, forward strand.
TAAAATACACAATAATGCTTACATGTATTTATTTATTTTAATTAAAATGAATATTATAAATAAAAGTTTATTGTGATATAGTTATTAAGGTATTAAATTTGAGAAATTTTTCCCACTCAAAAATAAAAATTTTCAATTTTTCATCCGTTTTTAAAATTGCATTGCAAAGAAGAATATAAAATTTTACAATTTCTTACTGCAATTGTTGTTGTCGTGTGACAAGTGCAATAAAAAATAAAAAAAGGATGAGACGGAGGCAATTAGACTGGGCCGAAAATATGCAGAAAAACACTGGTCCCATCTTCTGGTTTATCGGAATAAAGAATACCCTTGTTGCAGTCAATGTCTATTGTAAAAAGCAGCTAAAAACATATTCCGGTTCCAGCTGCATGTCTGGACAGTGTCTGCATTCTTCAGAGTCTGAAACCATCAGGATTAATCCTCATGCCCCTCAGGTGTTCTGTTCTGAGTCTTACAATTGAGATTGTGATGTCTTTTTTTTATAATTTAGATTTGTCAAGGAGAATTTCTTCTATCCTCTGTATTGCCATGTTATTACATTCCACAGCCGTAGTAGATAGAAGGATGGTTCCCCACAGTTCTGACCTCCTTGGCAAGAGTGCAGACCTAATACAATGCCCACGTGGGCTGGGATCCATTGCAAAGTGCACGACTTCATCGCCACTATAGAGAACAGAAAATCATTGATTTTCGGGGAAAGCTCTGTTTTTCCACCCTGAACAGTATTAATAGCGGATTTGCAATCTGAGAAGATCTCGATCCCATTTAAAGGAGTTTGAGATGCCTGCGCAAGATATGAACATGGCCTAAGTTTCCTCGATAGCAATGAACTCAATTGTGAAATTAGAAGTAATATAGCCAGCTGTGCCTTTTTGTTTGGAAATTATTTTCTCTCTCTAAAAAAAGATCCTTGATCCTCTTCTGTCACATGCTATGTCAGAAGAACCGCCTGTGTAGGCAGTGACAAGATTAAGCTCCGCAAGCTTGAGAATTGCCTCCATATCCTTTCTATTAATTTCTTTTGGTTCTGTTTTCGTACCTGGCTCTACGAGACCCAAGTTAACATTAGATGAGGATGGCTCTATGAGATCCAAGTTAATAGTAGATGAGGATGGTTTGACAGCAAAACATTTTGCTTGAGTTGTGTCAAGAAAGGTTCGATCCACGGTGATGTCTTTCCTAATACTCTTATCATATCAAAGTGTTTAAGATATTTTCAATTATTTGCTGTTAAATTGCGGAAAGCTATGTTTTAAAATGTGTTGTTCTTCGGAGCTCCTGGTTTTATTTGTAAATTTCAATGTATCTAATTTTCTTTTGTTTTCCAATGAAGCTAGACCACATTAAGTCTCTGTTTAAAATTATTTGTGAAAGAGATGACTTAATGATATTTTTGAGGCCCTGTATTGGACAAAACCAATGTTTCCTTTTAAAAAGAAAGATACTGGGACCTATATGGGTGTTGCATATTCAAGAATGCGTCTAATCAAGGTAGTATATGCATTGAAGAGTGTTATTTGTCTGGATATCCAAGTTGAACCCACAAAGTTTCCTTAGAATACTGATCTTTCCCACGCTCTAAGTGAGATTATCTCAATATGTGTTGTAAATCTCATGTCTGTATCTAATGTCTAATACAAAACCAAGATATTTAGGAGGGCTGACTTGAATAATTGCAATTATATTGGATTGATTACTTATTGCAATTATGTTGGATGATAAAATATAATTCGATCTCAAAATTTGTCTCTAATTAGAAGGATTTATGTTTCAATCCAAAAATCCTAAACTTTAACAATATTTTTAATCATTTTATTTCAACTTTGACAACGATCAAGACATTTAGAACTTAATACAATAAATCTAATTTTCTATTAAATCTGAATCTGTTACCTTTTCTTTTCAGAGAAAGATACACGAAACAACAAATCACATTTTACTATCACTTCTTTCAGAACAGAGAACAGTAAATATTGCAATTACTACTAATATCAATTGCTGCACATAAAAATATGTAAACTATAATTTCAGACAAAAAGTTTTTGAAAAATTAATTTCTATTTTTGTATTTTTATATAACTTTTGAATGATGTAATCTCAATTAAAATAAGTTTGAAGTGATTTAAAATAAAAAATTGGGAAGTACAATATCTGTTTCAAACTTTTAAACCTTCAAAGTAACATAATTTTTAAACAAATTTTTTAGCATATTTTAAACTTGGAACATCGCATTCATTTTCATTAGAACTATTTATATTTACTATATCAAAGTTACTAGCTACTAAAATTAGTAAAATATACTTACTAATTTCATCGCAGTTAAATATATGTAAAAAATATTTTTAGTCCTTATTAAAAACTTATACAAATTTTAACGAATTGAATCTCTAATTGTGGCTAATTACGCATTTCCTTTCATTTGCAAACTGATCAAAATGAAAAAAATACGCAATGAATTTTTATTTCATTAATTTTGGAAGAATATACCGAAATGAGTATCCTTAATTATTAATAATTAGTTTTCCGAAGAAAATTTAAAATGAGATATCGTTTACTTTATGCTATAATCTACGGTATGCACTACTCAATAATTTCCCCTTATTTTTGTTATATTCTCATACACAAAAATAAAAAAGAAACATAGTAAAATTAATTACTACCAAGTTATAAAAATTTTCAAGAGATATAAATGTAATAATATTTTTGTTTATTACAAAAAAAAACCATTTTCCTTTTCTCTAATTATTGACCGACATAATGAGAAATTGCAAAGATTAATTAAACATATTTTTTCAAAAATTGTTATAATTGTCTGTAATTATTTTTGAATACAAAAAAATACACCCATTCAAAAACATGCAATTAGTGAAATTACTATTTATGGAATAGAAAAAGGATTGATATAGGAATGCTATGAAAATTATTCATTCATTCTTCAACAGAAGAAAAATATATGTTGTTACAATACTATATATTAATACTGTACTTTCCTTTAAAGTGAAAAAAATGTATAGCTGTTTTTTAAAATTATTATTGATAACCTTAATATCTAATAGCAATTTTTTTTATTAATTTGATATCGTTATTCTTTTACAATTTAACTAAAGTTTATCAGTCCCAGTGGATTAAAAGTGTCAAGTTTTTTTTATATATATTAAGTGTTTGATACTTAAAAAATTAGTAAATATATATTTCTGAAAATATTTTTTAAAGATTCGAATTTCTAATATCGAACATCATAGAGGATAATGTTTCGAATTTGATTTAGTTTCTTTTTTTAAAGCTTAATATTATTTTTATATTTGATTTTTAAATATTATATGATTTTTATATTTAATATGTAATATTATACATTAAATATTTAAATATTTATTTTTTAAACAATTACTATTCGTATTCTTCATATATAATAACAATATTTATTGATTTGAAGACATTCTTTATAATCAAACAATACTTTTATTTTAAACATTTAAAAAAAAGTTTCCCTCATCTTTTAAAAGATGATATAAGCGTTTCTTTTTTTAAAATTGATCTTATTGGATATTCCTTTTTGCTGTAATTATTTCAAATATGGATCTTTTCAATCTCAGTTGATGCAAACAAGAATTTTTCCCAAGATAATACAAGAATATATTTGGTTTGAAAATAGAAATAAAATTAAATTTTGCTATGTGTAAATGAAATAATTGGGCTTATTATATTGATTTTTTAAGACCAATGGCTTTAGAAAAAAACGGTTCTAAAAAATTTCACAAAAAAAAATGGGAAAATTTTTTTAAATGAAACCAAACAAATAAAAATGATATTAAAAATCTTCTTTTAATTTTTTCAAAAAAAATTAAATATTTTGATGTCTCACACATAAAAAAAATCTTTAAAATACATTCTAAATACAACTGTATTTAAAAATTGCAATCTTCGATATAATTTATAGTTTTCCTTCACTGATACTCCTTAGTTACAGTTTTCCGCCGTCCAAGCTATTGGCTCGAGAAAAAGAACATGAAAAACTCCGCATCAATCACTGTCAAGAGTACCGGCACTCCTGGAGAACATATGTATAGCTGGTCTCAAATGACCCTTCATCCCCTAAATTTCATAAAAACCCGAGTCAGGACTTTTCTGAACGAGACGATTTGAGGTACAGACTCAAAGTTAAAGCAATGTAATATTTTAAAAGATTTGAGAGAACAACTAATTTTTTGATTAAATTTTAATCAACTTTCGTACTTAGCATCTATGTCAAGAGGCATCTTTTCTCAATTAACGATTTACCCTGTGGATCATTTTGAATATATTTTACACCTTTATTACCGTATTGTTTAATTTACTTATAGTAGTCGGTCTATATGTATGTTCATATACATTTATTAAAATTCACAAGTAACTGACATAGAAACGATTTTGAAACCCAGAATTAGAATAAATAGTTGACTGCATTATACATCTATTTTGACTAAAACTATATAAAATGTCATCAGAAATTCATAAAAGTAAAAAAAGTGTCCAAGACTTTTTTTTCAGTGTTGAAAGTTGTATGTATAAAAGCTTTTGGGTCAGCTTTCAGCCTCAGAGGTAGCGCATCTTCCTCGTGCTCTAGGATTCCCGGTCCGGACATGATTGTTTTTCTGTGTGCTATCTGTGAGATATGTGACTGTCAACCCTGTTAAAAGGAGCTGTGCAAGCGACTGTTTTGAGTGAGTAGCTAAGTTGTATTCTTGGCCCTAGTTGGCACTGCTTCAAAAAGAAGAGACGCTCCTTTCGGCTTAAATCTGCTGATAAGTATCAGCTGGACTTGTCAATGGCAAGCACCATAAGTATTAATAACAACATAAAGCTTTCGTTGCACTAAAAATATGTAATTTGTAATCAAATTCCTTCCAGTTCGATGCATTCATACACTGTCACAGTGATAGAATCTTTGAATTCATAAAATAAAATCACATTATATGCAGGATTGGAGTATATTGAAGATTTTATGATGAATGGTAAACAGTGTTATCTATATGCCCAATTTGACAATTTCGAAAATTTTCTGTAAGAAAGGTTACAAACTTAGAATTCCTCAATAAAATGGGACCTTATTTTGTAAAAAAAAAAATCTTTCTGTACTCACATGTTAGACAGATGATTATTTTTATAGTTAATTTCAGTAAAGCGCTACCTTTTGAGTGGTGTAACAACATTTGAGACTTTTTTTAATTTCAATTTATTAATATTCTTATTAAGAGTAATATTTTTAAATATCTAAATTTTTAAAATCAGTTTGTTAATTTAAGAAAATACCAGCTTTTACGCGCGACATCGTACACGCGGAAGTTTTCATACGTATATGTGAGAACTGACAGTCTGTCGCCAATTGGGGAGACGAAAATGCATGAGTTTTCTATGCCAATTGAGTTTATACAGATTAGACATTTTAAATTTCTTTTATTGTGTTTATTTTTATTCAAAAATACTTCAAAACTAATCCAAAAAATCGATTAATTAACGATGTTTAATTTTAAATACATCGAACACTAAGAAAATAAACAGAATCGTTTGAAATAATCGGTCCAAAACTTGCTAAGCCTAACTTCATTAGCATGGGGAAAAACAAACTGAAGTCTTACTTCTTTGGCGGAGGGGAAATGAAGATTTTTGGGTAGTTTAGTTAGGTTTTTTTTATTAATAAGAAATTGACCATTTAATTAACCGAAACAAATATTAGTCTATGTTTTATTCTAGACTATAATCTATCTCTGTGCTAAATTTTATCCACTTTCGTTCAGTTGTTCTGGCATGATTGACTAACATCAGGCATCCATTCCAATTTTTACATTTATAATAGCAGTATAAAATGTTCATATAACTTTGATTCATAGCTTTTTTTCGTTTAAAAGTTCCTATAGTTTAACAAAGATTCATGCAGATATTATTCGTTCTGTGGTATTTCAGTTTGATTAATTCATCTTAACAGCCTCGTTAGGAAATTAATCACTATGAATGCTAGGAGTTTTAATGATCAATACAGGATTTTTAAATACAATTCTGAATAAGTTGCAGGATACTCGAACTGAGTTATGAATGTAGGTAACGAATCGAATTACGTCAACATATTTTGTTAATAGATATCATTTTGAAGTAACTCGATTAGTCAATGATGTTTGCGAAAGACAAAACGCCGTTTTATTGGAAAGATATTCTACTCACCAGTTCTTCTGGAGAAAGATGAACTTGAGTGTCTTCCCAAATGTTTCGAAAGAATGAGAATCTAACTTTGTAATCAGGTTGCCACGCAAGTCCAGTTGGCGCAGTCGGCTCAAGTTGCGCAGAGCTTGGAAAGGGACAGCAGTCAGCTGGTTGCCGCCCATTTTCAGCCACTCTAATGAATCTGAAAAGAAACGGATTCAAATGAAACCCAAGAAAAAATGAGAATATTTCATAATATGGTTTTATTCCATTTTTAATTTATCGTATTTAAGTAAACAAAGAGAAAATATTGTAATGTTCAAACAATTCGATTTTGATGAATTTTAGTGTTTTAGCCCAGCCTTGAAATGGAAAAACATATTTTTCAAATTCAGTCACCCGATCACTGCGAACAAGATAAGTCAAAACCCTCTTGAACTGGATGCATTAAATTTAATACGATATTTTAACATGAAATTTGAAAATTTCTAATGAATTTTAAATGAAGTCTATTCTGAGAAAGAATATCGGTTTGATTTGTCAAATACAAATGTACATGATAGCTACAGGGGCCACGGTTGCCTGGTGGGAAGGTCTCAGCTCATGAGACGTAGGGTTTCAAGTTCGAAACCCGCTTTTAAGAAAGAACCGCAGTGTAAGGGAGTCTGCTGTACAATAAGTCTGTCAGAGCCTCCAACTGGTAGGGTATGGAAAGGGGGTGCCAGCAAAGATGTCGTCCCAGTCATCTGACCACGGTTTTAAGTAATGAGGTCCGTTCCAAAATAGACATAATGTTGCTTTACAATGGGACGTTAATATAAGTAATCTAAACATGATAGCTACAAAACAAAAATAGCTATTTGAATAAAATTTAATAAATAGATTTAGTATTTAAAAAAATGCAGATGTGTTTCGATTTTCAATGTGCCACAGAATTTGAGGCTGCCAGTCTATTTTTTCACCAACTTATAAGCGTGCTAACCGAAAATGGCATTGACTTATGGTGATGATGTTGCGGTATTTGCCATCGCTGTTGTTATTACTAGTGACACTTGACATGAACAAACTTTGCCGTGGCATCAGCGGATTTAAGCTGAATTAAGCGTCTCTTGTTTGAAATAGCGCTAACTAGAGCCAAGATTATGACTTTAGATACACACTCATCACATTCACTACACAGTTACTTTTTACAGGGGGGACGCATTCACACGCCTTACAGATAGAACGCAAAGGAACAACCATGCCCTCACCGGGACTGAAACCCAGAGGCACAGATCACGAGAAGGAAGTGCTGCTACCTTACTGCCAGGACGCCTGCACTTATGATGCATGCAGTTTATAATGTGATTTCGTGTCAGTAATTTAGTTCTGTATCAAATTCTGATTTCAATTGGTAAAAAAAGCATCTAACTAGTACATTTGGGTGTTTGCCACTTTTGTGTTAATAGTAATCCATCAAATAATATCCATAAACCCAACCCAAGGTCGCACGCTATTTGGTTCTTTCGTAACTAGCGATCGCCTGAGGCATGTGGCTAGTAATATACATGAATATTTATCAGAAAGTATGCAAAAAAGCTACCCACTGATTTGTTATTACAAATTCTTATGCTTACATTTAGACTTAGATTGTATTTGGTCATTATTTATTTACTTCAGATAACAATAAAAATCAACGAACTGTTATGAAATTTGTCCATTTTACAAAACATCATTTTGGATGCATGATATTTAAATAAATTTAAAGAAATGTACACAAGCCTACAAATAGAGTGTTTTATAATTCCTGAAATTTGTTTTGAGCAAATTTCTCAATTTTAACATAGCTATTTAACAATTTGTTCAAGAGTTATTATAAATTTTCTCGTTATTTGTTTTGTTAATAAATACTAGAATTAAATATATAACAATTATATTTGTCTGGATAGTCGTATGTAAATACAGAAAACTACATTTCATCCGATCAAAAAGCCTAATATTGTAAAATTACCTTTGAAAATATTTACATAGCATTATTGTAAATAAATAGCTATGCCATAAATTATTGAATACTTTAAACTTATAATTACTCAAAGTAATTAAAATAATTAATTTTATATTAAACTGAAATATAATTACGCATATTATATATATATTCTATATGTTGGATGTAGCAGATATAATACAAGCATTGTTTATTTAATTTATATTTTTGTTACAATAAGACCTTTAAATATACTATTAAATTATAAAAGAGAAGAATTTGCAAAAATAAATTTGTCTATCGTTGTCACACTGTACAAAAATATATATATATTATATTAATTTCAAAATAATATTATATTTAATATATAAAATCAATTGATATAATTTATTCAATAATATATTATTCAATTAATAAATTTTTCAGCAATTATTCATATTAGTGATTTTTTTCATTGTTAGCTTTCTAGAACTTATTTAGAAATGAGTCTTATTAAAATATTTTTCAGATTTATAAATCAAATAAAAGGGAAACATCTTTTAAAAATTATAAATTAAATAAAAATTAATACAAATTTGTAAAAACTTTAAGTTGATTATCTTTTGAGTATATTTTTTAATAAGTGCAGTGGTGTCAAAATAAAATAAACCCATGCTTAAAAATTTGTATTGTGCTTTTATAAAATGTGAGGAAGCAGATTTTTTTTATTTGTACATTTTATTAATGTCCGAATTTTAAAAATAGTAAGGAATAATACATTGTTGCTTTTAAACGCCAATAATTTTAATTTCTTTTGCAATGATTATTAGTTAATACTTCTTGTAGTTTTGAAGCAGTCCACGAGAAATGTTTTATTACATTTACATTTACAGCATTTTATTCGACGTTTCTCCCAATTTTTATGTAAATTCACTTTTTATTAACCTTTTATTATTTTTAACACTTTTTAAGCAAAGAAGCTCTGCAATTATAACAAAGTTTCTTCAAATTGCTCATGAAACAATTTGTGTGAATTGTTGCTTATTAAACAAGGCATACTTTCTTTATGCTTTTGTTATTAAAGTCTGCTATTATCCAATTCTTTAAAAAATAAAATTCAAATTTTCTTCTATAGTTTAAATAAATTCTTCTCAATTTTAAAAACCCTTTTTAGAATACCCCAGCAATCAACATCAAATACATTGCTTGCACTTCTATTGCAAATTTTCAAACATTCAAAATTTTGTGAACAGCGTCAATTTTAACACAAATATGAGCCGTTTACCTGCATAATAATTAATTATTCAAAAATATTTTTACATTTAAAGAATAAAGTAATCATAAGTTGAAAGTAATCATAAGTTAAAACATTTTTAGGACAGAAGCTCTGAACACCTCTTAAATTCTAACGCAGAGTTTCTTCAAATTGCTCATTAAACAATTTATGTGAATTGTTGCTTATTAAACAAAGAGTATTTTCTTTATGCTTTTAATTTTAGAGCCTGTTATTCTCCAATTCTTTTAAAAATAAAAAGCAAATTTTCTTTTATATTTTAAATAAATTCTTCTCGGTTTCAAAAACTTCTTTTTATAGAATTCCCCAGCAATCAACATCAAATACATTACTTGCACTTCTATTGCAACTTTTAAAACTTTCAAAATTTTGTGAACAATGTCAATTTTAACACAAATATGAGCTTCTTATCTGCATGATGATTAAATATTCAAAAATATCTTTACATTTGAAGAATAAATTAATCCTAAATTGAAATCATTCTTATGAAAAAATTAAATAAATTACATACTAATGAATAAAAATGTTGTCAAATTTGAATTAATTAAAATCATTGCTTAAGTTTGAAAACCATAACATTGTTGCCATATGTGGATTAATTAAAATCGTTGCGCAGTACTGAAGGCGTAAAAATGTTTGCTACAAATCGTGCTCATTTTTTGAAAATGCTAGGATAACCGACAGAACCTTCTGGATTTCTAGAAACAACAGGGACTAATTTCCCCAGAAGCGTCCATGAAGAGCATGTATCATTCACTTCATTTTAATTTCATGAAAATATTATAATTACGCGCCACTCCAATTCTTGCGATACTTTTATTCATCGTCTCTAGACCCTTGTCCCGCTCCTTATGAATTATTAAAATATTCCAGAATAGCTGATTGGCGGTTTGGAATAACCTATGCATGAACCGGACTAACTATCAGAGGGGGAAATTCTGACCAACCAACCGAGAAGCCTTTGTGAAGTGTAGAAAATAAACGGTGGGGTAATTCCAGAATGCAAAGTCATCACGAGAGGAGAATTTAGCCCATTCTCAATTATCGGGGTGTCTTGCAATATGGAGGCTGAACTGTTTGGAGGCGCTCACTCTGTGGAGGAGTTACACTCAGAATTTACCTCCCAAAGAGAACTTCAACTCTTCCCAAGGTTCTTTCAACTAATTACCCTAATGTTGATGGCATTTTAATTGTTCCGTTGAAGAGAAAAACCCGGTGGACGAGAGAACTTTAATTAAAAATCTGGTCTAAGTCTCTCATCTACGCCTTCTGTTTAATTTGTAATCCATTAATGTTTCATTCCGGCTGCAGAAATTAAGTTTATAACTCGGCTTCCTTTTTTTTTTTTAGCTTGCGAATATTCTTCAGATCCAATCTTAGAACTTCGGTATTTTAGAAGTTAGTTCTTAGTAGTTCTTGACGAGATTTAGTTAGTGGCAGCACTTTCTGAGCAATTTGCATTTTAATTTTTATAGTATAGATGTATTTTCTTGCAGAAGGAAGTCTTATTTCAATGTATCTTCTTTCCTCCATTAAGATTCTAAAATGTGTTAAAAATGTGATTTTATCGTTGATAATAAGCAGATAGCAAATATATGTTCATAATTTTTGTTTGATGTTACTATTGCGTTATTTTGAGTTAGACAGTAAAATTCAGATTGAAAGAAGATATGAAATTACTATAAATTAAAATACAATAATAAATCGCCCTAGTTTAGTAAGACTTTTCAAGTATAATATGCAACCTGTTTGAAAGTCCTCTCAAATTTTGAAAGTTTCAATGCCTTGAAAATACTAAGGCTGTTTTCGTTTCTAGTTATGATGGGTCATAAAATAATTTCATTTACTTCATGCACTTTGTCTCAAGGAGTTTATGCCTTTCCACAAAATATTCCTCTGTAATCTACAACCTTTAAACAAAGCTCAATTTACTTTTTATGGGAATTAATATTGATTTTAATTTAATAACATTTATTACCTGTGTTTAGAAAATATTTCGTATAATTAATTCTTTTGAAGGGTGGTCTATCTTGAGAGAGTGAAAATAGTATCAAAGTCCTTAAATTAAATGTACATGGAAAAAAAGCTGATCCAAGATAAAATTAATCTAGGATCCTCTGCATGAAAGTTGTTTGAACTGCTGCATCTAATTCAGCGAACGTACTCAGTTGATTTGCTTGAAAGTTGACTGCACTTTCATTCATTAGAAATTAGTTTCTTTTCGGTGACAAAAAATTTCCCCAGATCTTTTGTTTTTCATTTAAATTCCGTCTAATGTTATGCACACTCATGTAAATACATTTATTACATTATTCGCTTCGTTATAATCATAATTATCACAACAAAATATTTTCAAGCATCAATTTATGAAAGATTTCAAATGCTTATTATTTCAACAGACTTGCATATATTCTATTTAATGTATAAAAAAATCTTCAAAATACAACCAAATTTCCTATTGGAGTACGAATCAATAAAATCTCAGATTTTCGGGTAATTAACATTCTAATTCTTGCTTAATTTTCTTGGTACAGTAACATCACTTTTTTATATAAGGAAATAATTGGACAACAAACAAAATTTTCTTCATTTCATTTCAATTATGAGGAAAAATGTTTGATTCAAGTTCCATTCCAACTTCAAAAAAAATTATTTGTCAATTGTCTATCAAAAATATTATTTATATTAAAAGCTTTTTTAAAATTAATTTAAATTAGACAAAAATATTTTTTCAACTAAATTAGTATCATTGAAACAAACTTGTTTCAATTTTAAGGTGGTTTACACAAATTAATTTTATTCTAAAATATTTATACATCATCTTAACCCCTTCGCACACAATGACGTGTCTGACACGCGCATCGAATTACTGAATTTTGATTTTCAAGTCTGCAATTAAGCCCCATAATTAAGTATTTAAATACAAAAAAAAATCATGAAAAGATTTGGTATCCTAAATGCTCCATATATTGTTTAAAAAAAACCAAATTAACAATAAATTACCAAAATAGCATGAGTTATCTAATTAGAAAGTGAAATAAATCCGTATGTCAAGCGGTTAAGCGATAATACTTTCGGCTGTAATGATGGAAAACCCAAATTTCTCTTTATTTTCCATTTCCCAAAATTTTCCTCTAAATATTAAACAATTGCTATAAGAATGAGGCGATCATACCTGTGGAGTATAAAAAAACTCATACATTCTAGTGAAGATAAAGTTAGAACTGAAAATAACGCAGCATTATGACATTATAATTCATTATATAAACTTCAAACTCTTGAAAGCTTCTAAAAAGCTTATTTTAAAATTCCGAAACACCTTCTTTCCTCTCATGCGTTAAAATGCATGGATTACTTCGAGAACTTTCTTCATTTCATCGCCCAAAACGCAATTGTTAAGCTACATACCACTTTCAATCTAACCTCAATCTCAATTCCTCTACAGTTTTTGAGATAACTAGGCATATACCACTTTCCAACGAATTTAATATTGCTGTGAGGCATTGAATCCAGGGTAGTAAACCAGTTTCACCCAAAATCAAAATAGCTGTCAGAGAACACTTTTAAAGAAAACGTACCACTTTCGAGCTGAAAATGATAGATCTTGTTCCAGGAATCTTGTACTATGCTAATAGTTGATGCTTGCGTCTGCTACACTGTCTATGTCTATGCAAATATACTCAATGTAGCCAAAGGCTTAAAATTGAAGTCTAAGAAGTGTGTAGAGATGATAATGTTGAACTACAAAATGACATGTAGAGTAAGAAAATAACAAGACAGGTAATCATATTTCATGTTTCTAAAGTTCTGCAAGTTGCAGGCTTGTGAAGTGACATTTTCTAAGATTGTAAATTTATTACCATATTCCTTCTGTATCTTTTAGGAGATGGCTGGATTTTTATGCAAAGCAAACATATTTTATATTCGTATTAGTTTTAACTCTTCTCGAATGGAGTTCAAGAAGGAAGGACTTGAAATTAAAAGTGACAATTCAACATAAAGGAAATGACACTTTGAAACGTATACGAATTCAGAAATTTGAAATGCTTTCGGTTTCAAATAAAACATTAAAAAAATCTTGATATTTTTATAGATAATTTTTGTTGAGTTTCAATACATACATATAAATGTTTATAACAAATGTACATTAATTAAATTGCAAAGTTACCATCATCATAATATTTATTAAACCAGTTTCATTTTAATTAAAATATTATACATTTTCTTACATTGAAAGATATAATGCTGTAATGTAAATATATGAAAATTAAGATACTTGAAATTCAGTTGTTGATATTAATAACTAGACATAAATGGGCATAAAATATAGAATAAGAGATCGTCAAGAGAATTACTAAAACCATTAGCGCATCTTCACATTTTTGTGAGTAATAATGAAAAAAAATTGTTATATATATATATATATATATATATATATATATATATATATATATATATATATATATATATACGGTGACAGGGTATTCATTAATTATTAATGAGCTCATAACTTTCGATTAAAAGTATTTCGCAAAAACCGATTATGTATTCGTAAATTACAACTCAAAGAATTTTATCTATATTAAAGTGCACAAAAAGCTTATATTAAAGCTTACACTTTGTAGGCATTCAGCTGAAGGTGGTTATGGAGAACGTTCCATATTGCCGTATGCGGCATTTGTAACTGCAGAGCTGATTGTTTCGTTGATTTTCGTGGACTACGAGTAAACATTTCTTGGATGTGATCAACATTTTCCTGTGAAGCACTCGGTCTTCCCGCTCCCTTTCGGTGTAGAACGCTACCAATATCCTGAAATTGTGTTAACCAGCGTCTGATAGAATTAACCAAAGTGCCAGGATATACCAGGTAGCGAACACATCCTTTCTATCATCTCCCATCTTTTTTTAAATTTATTTTCAAAATCCATCTGTCATCGGAGTGACGACAGCTATATACACGTTAATATTTAATTCAATTATAATTACCTGTATAATCTTTATGAAATCCCTTTGTTATAATACAAACACAAATTTTGATTTTTGTATCCATGTTTTTTTATACTTAAAGTCTATTAATGCTAATTTTTAGTTCGTTTTTTTAAAAATTAGTTTACCATGGAAGAGCATAGAGATAGAAATCATTTGATATTGTCGGTATAATTTACCTTATTTCTGAAAATTTGATTCGCCATTTATTACAATGATAATTTTAGTTTAGAAAAATCTCAAAAATTAACTTCATAGTAATAAAGGCTCACCCTAAATCTATTTCTAATACTACCTAAGAAAAATCGTTCAACTTCAGTTTATTTTCGCAGCTGTAATAAAATGTTTTTGAAATATCGATCAATTTCGACTTACAAAAAATCGCTAGAAAGATTTAAATACTGTTTTAATGTTGATTTTTTAAAAAATAGAGTCGTTTTAGTGTGAAATTTCATACTCAACTAAAAATACGTTAATCACTCGCTCTTTTTCTAATCTAACTGACTCATTTTTTTTCCTGAAATTTACTCCTTTTAAACAAAAAGGGAAAAAAAATCCCGGAATGCATAATTGGACCGACGCAGTTTTGCTTAACAACACTTCTCAAATATTTTTTTTCTCTTCGCTTAAATTCGCTTTGAATAAAAACTAAATAAATAAATAGTAATCAAAAAATCTCATCGCTAAAGAGTCACAGTTTTAGGATAACTATTTGCCATTTTTTTTCGCACCAAGCATTAATGAGCGACCACATCTGGAAAGGGAATCAAACAAACATTTTTCAGCTGAAATTGATTCGGGGAAAAGGGATTGAGCAAAAGAAAAAAAAATCCCTCTCACACGCATCTCTCCTTTTCTGTTTAAACCTCTGCTCAAAACGTAAGACACTGTTCAAATCACAAGAAACTAATTGAAATCAATTTTTCATTAGCTGAATTTTTAGCTCCCTTCTATTCTGGCATGTAGCTTTCTGGATGATTAATTGAATAAGATTTTTTTAGTTATATATACATTTTTTTTATTTCTTCTTTACTTCACGTGATTGATTGAGTGTGTTTTCAGTTTTTAGTGAAAAATACACTCAAAGTTATTAGATCATGTTTCCCTGATGTGTTCCAGCAAAATGAAATATCCAAAAAAAGAATTTTTCTTTTCCTGTTCTTTTTTTTAATTTTCGAGGAACGTTATTTCACGATCTTGCTATTTTCCCATGCTGATCCAGATCATGATTAATTTTAGGCAAATATGTGAAATGACTTTTTGCTTAACTATTCCTATTGGTTAATTATTAAAGTTAACTATTTTCTTTGTTGAATGTCCCTTTTTGAAGTTGTGCAGAGACTAATTACACTTCCCTATTTACGTTTTGTTAAGTATATCACTATTAATATTCTCTGCATAGGAGTTATTATGAAACAGTCAAAGAGTCCAAATCATTTATTATAAAATTAAATTTAATTAAAAAAAGTTAAATTTTCAAAAAAAAATATGACACCAAACAGTGAAGCATTAAACATTCATTTAAAGGTTATGAAAAACTTATTCAAAACATAAAACTATGGAAATGCTGTTAATTTTGAAATGTTTCTTTTGAAATTTATGCAAAATAGCTTTCCTGTAAATTGTAACTTTAACAAAACAATTTTAATATAAATTCTGTTGGCCGTTTATTCAAGTCAATAAAGAGCACTCAGATTTTTATTGATTTGTAAATTTAATTTGATATTTTTATTTTAAAATTATTTACTTTCGCAACAACATGCAAAGTCTTTGTTTCAAAAGAAGAGGTGTAAAATAAACCCTTTAGAACAGCAAAAAACAAAGGTTAGAAAATTTGGGGAAAGAATAGATTAACAATTAATTATACAGATTTAAATTACTTCAAAATGAAGGCTTACTGACTGAACGTTTGATTAAACAAAATAGAATACTTGTTTTTAAACAAATGATTAGCAATAAATTAAATACACTGAGTAAACGAAACTATGAAATATTATTGTTATAACAACTAAATCACTGAGTGATCGAAGTTACGAAATTTTAAAATGAGGTACATAGGACATAAATATAACGCTTTATTGTATACACCTATGAAAGGCCAAGGAACTGTCCGTAGAAGCTTTCTCTTTACATCCAATTTCACAGCAATAGTTAACCAAGGCTTAAATAAGCTTAAACTTGTACAGTAAAAAGGTGAAAAGATCCCACATTGAAATATAATGGTGAATGGATAATGCGGTTACAGTGAATACAAATTCTATACACAAAGCACATGTTTTTATCTTGTCCTACACCCAAGTAGGGTTGTAATATTCTATTAGTATACCAGCTCTATGGATTCAACAATGCACTAGGATATTTAATCTCCATTTAACCATTTCTCCATATATATTGATAATAAAGATTATGTTGTGCTTTGCTGCTTCGTGTGAGCTTGTAAGAAAGTGTTTGGAAATATTCAAGCGTGAAAGATACTTTTTATATCATCTTTAAAACTTTTTTAAAAAATCAAATTAACTCTAGAATGCATGACTTTTTTATTTTGTTACAAGAAACATATTTGTTTTGAATCATTGAAAAAAAAAGCGAAATTATATAGAAATTAAAAAAATGAAAAGACACCACACATCTACATTTTTAAATAAACAATATTCCAGTGACGCAAATTGATTTATAATAATTCTGCACTAAAAATAAAAGTTCCGTTTTACTAATATATTTTTACAATGCCAAAAAGGCAATATTGTGATTATTTTTAATGGTATAACTATTCGTACAACATACATCTCTGTATTTTTTTCATCCAATTCTAATCCAGCTACTGCCATATATAGGTCTTTTCTATAAATATTTATTTAAAAATTTAAAAACGTATTTCTAAATACTCATTGTTGCACTTTGGAGCAGTCTTGAGAAGATTATAAATAGAAATAAACGTATTTAACCAAATAACTACACGATGCAATTTAGGGTTAATAATGATGCAAAATTTCATGAATATTGACAATATTAAACCCCTTATAGTTAAAACTAAAGAAAAAAGACTTTTTTTAGTGTTATGTATGTATAGTTTACTTCCTGTTTAAATAATTAATTTTATAGTAGGAGAAAATTAAGGAACAGGATTAGATTTTTAAGATAAATTAAGGTGGAATTATAATTTTAAGCACTCTGATCTCATGGGACGTGATAAGATTAAGCTGGCTCATATGCATAATGAAGAAAGTAAATGCTGGACTATTAAACTAATACGACTATAATTTTGGAACAAAACGCAGATTCTGAATACTCTAGAAAATCAGATTCATTTCTTGCTCGTGAAAAAAGAAACAAATCTTTTTATAAAAATTTTTCTGTTGTTACATGAATAAATTTTCATGGATTTTATGATAAATT
>JAOUZG010003724.1:4185889-4200942 GCA_026289955.1 Argiope argentata
TTTTCTGTTGTTACATGAATAAATTTTCATGGATTTTATGATAAATTATTTTATTCTGAGTGAGGAATGATAAAAGAATTTTTGAGTATGTATATAAAAAGGTAAGGCAAAATTTATAAATTTTCAAAGTTCCATGTATACGCTTTTTTTCACCAAAAATTCTAAAATGCAATATATATGTAAAATAAAGATTTACTTATTCTTTTAATATTTCTATACAGAAAAATTTTTTTTGCATTAAAAAAATAAGTTTTACCGGAATAGTATAGTGAAAAAGGAAATGAATACATAAAAGATATGAAAAAAGAGTTAAGTTAAATTTCAGTTTTCGGCATTAAATACTACATTTGATACTCATGTAAATTGTAACTATATATGGAGGTCACATTAGGAATGAATATAAGAATAAAAAAATGTATAATTAATTTTTTTATTAAAAAGTCGAGAAAAAAATTATGGCCATAAAAATTGACCATATTATATCTAAAACAAATAATACGGTCGATTCATATACGATACAGAAGTCCATCATTTTTGTAAATCATTCAACACATAATTACTTCCCATCATCCTTATTTTTGAATAATGTTTAAAAACTTTTTCTTCTATAACTTGGTGTTAGTATTCGTTTGCTTACTTATAATTTTTTTACAGACTGATTTTTTAAATATATTCAGATATTTGTGTTTAGAAAATAATATTCTCCCGTGATAACATAAAATTTGAGACAATAGATCTCAATTTTTACATTTTTTAATATTTATTTCATTTCTAAGAGGAAATTAAATTTCTATATAGAAAATTACACTTCTGTATGTTTAATTCACAGTAAAATTATACTTAGTATTTTATTTAAGGGAATAATACAGGGTGTCCAAAAAGTTCCCGTACTGATGATTTGTGAATTTATTTTACAAAAACAATAGGCTCAAAAAGAATTATTTTTATGCCAATGATAAAAAGCACTTTTAACATAACTAAGGAAAAAATACTGAGCTTACATTTATAATAAATGTTCAAAATGTCCATCCCTTTCTTGGAGACAAAGCTGAACTTGTTTGCGCATGTTTTTCGAAGCATTTTAACATGCTAGGAGAGATTTCTTGTATCCTTCGAGTAATCGGGATTTTCAAATCATCTATTGTTTGAGGATCACCTTCATAAACTTTGTCCTTTAATTATCCCCACTGAAAAAAGTCCGGGATGGTCAGATCAGGGGATCGAGGTGGCCAAAGATGTTTTGAGATAAGTCTATCGCCGAAAAAAGCTTCAAACATGTCCATGGTTTCATTACTCGTAAGGCAAAACTTAATATACTTGAAAAAAAATCATGGACAATGATTTTTTAAATTTGGAGTACGGGAACTTTTTGAACACCTGGTATATTATACTTAATATTAAGTAAAAAACCGAACAAAACCGAGCTTTGTATATGCGCTTCGTACAAATGATTTTAATTCATTTAATGCATCCCTTACATAAATTAATTTGTACGATCTCATTAGATCAATGTCTTTTTATCACTTTGATGAAGGCTGAAAATGATATATTAAGTTAAATTTTATTGTGAATTAAACATACAGAAGTGTATTTTTCTATATAGAAATGTAATTTTCTCTAAGAAATGAAATAAATATTAAAAATGTAAAAATTAAGATCTATTTTCTCAAATTTCATGTTATCATGGGAGAATATTATTTTTAAGACACTATTTCTCTTAATTAACTTAAGTATTTAACTAATTTAAACCGAACAATCATATGACTATATGGTTTGATACAATCATGTGCCTATCAAAATAAGTTTACGTCGATATATCGAGAATCGGGTAAATGGTGCACATTAGTGCCAAGTTGTAACTTTTTCGATGATAAATCATTTATGTTACAACCATTTTTACTACTTTCTAATAACCTCAAAATCAATGAATCAATTATTTATTTTGCGCTACGAATTATCTCCTACGAATTTGAGGATTTCAAAAAACTCAAATCAAAACAATATCATGTTCTCACATGTTAAAAGAAAACCTTTAAAATATTTATATCATTAATGCAATATTTTGATGTTATTTAAATATGGTTTATATATGCATACAAAATATCTACTCGATTTGGAACCAACTTACAGATCACAAAAATTACAGTTAGAACACAGAAGAGCAACTGTACTCGAACCCAGGATGCCCAGAACACGAGGAAGACGCGCTCCCTCTGTGCCAGAACGCAGCATATTAGTTTACTTATACAAGGTAAAAAAATAAATTCTTGCAGTTTGTGCGTTTTCATTGAAAGAAATGAGAATAAGAATGGAAATCCGAGCATGACATGATTGAGAAACAGTCAGACGAGAGCAAGAATGTCGTTATAAACGCAGGTCCACTGCTCCCATTCATCAATCGGAACTCATACAGTAACATAGCGAAATGGACGCATCGAAAGAGCTCGTTCGGGGTTATTTACGACTTCAAAGTGGGCTTATCAACCGCTGCATCAATTCACCGAATATGGCAAGCGTTTGGGGATAGTGCTGTCAATGAACGTATGGCAAGGCATCGGTTTCAAAATCTCAGGTCGGAATAGTTGTCACTTTGCGATAAAGCTCGAACAGGATGATCACAGGCTTAACAACGGGCCAAAAGGTTACTGGGGACCTGTACTCGTAGTAATTGGAACGTGCACAACAAACATTGCATCAGAAGGAGCCAGCACTGGTTAATCGAAAGGGTATACTGTTGTTGCATGATAACGCGCGAGGCCGCATGACGCGCGGGTGGCCAGGAATACGATACAACGACTTGGTTGGGAGACTTTGTGCCATCCTCCTTACTCACCTGACACCTTGCACTACCAGATTACCACTTCTTCCATTCCCTGGGCAACCCTCTTCGTGGTAAATCCTTCACCAATGAAGCATATGGGCGACAAAGCTCTCACGTACTTCTTTGCTTTCCACACCCCCGAGTTTTTCCGAAAAGGGAATGAACAACCGGAGACACTTTGGTAGAAGGTTCTGGATGCCGATGGTGATTACTTCAAAAGATTAACAATAGGCTGCGCTGTTTGTATGTCATGTTCTTTTGGGTCATTAAATACGACAAGAACACTTTCGTTTACCTTGTAAATTTCAAGCATTTCTTGTAGGTGTAGAGTCACAACGTATAAGTATGAAATTATGCAATATGATAGAACAAATTAAGACTTTTGCATCGTAAAGCATTCTATCGTACCATCTTCATGAGCTTGACGCCTGATGGTGCACGGTGCTTTAATGTGTTTTAAAACATATTTGGTTTCAGATTTTTTTTTTATTTAATCGAAGTTCAACCACTTCACATTTTACAGGAGCTGGGAAAAATAAGGCATACATTATGCAATTAACAACTAAATAATATCCTGTAATATATAATAGCATTAGTTATATAATTATCAACGTTTGAAGCTTAAAAATATATTATTGATGAAGCTCTTAGAATATGAATCTGCATAGAATAGTAACTTATAAATGTTAAGTAGCATTAACCTCTGGAAATTAGCTGACCGCAAAAGGCGGTAAGTTTAAAATAAACAAGTTATATAAAAATATTTTTTTAAATCCATTCCTACTTTGAATATCTAGAAACATTTAGGGAGTTAGGAAAATTTTTATTTTTGTCAATTTTTATTAAATGATTACAATTATTGTTCTTGTGTCCGCTTTACAACGGAAGGAGAGGGTGCAGTAGCTTCTGAAAATATGGACTCTTTAGCACCCAAATAACAATCACCTTTGAGTCAGTACCAACAGTGGTACTGACTTCACCAACTCTCAGCATGGAGAACTTTGTGACCAGGTTAGAACTGGCAGCACAAGGGATGTGAATCCTACAACCTGCCAACCAGGATATTCTGACCTAATAATTGCAACTACTATAAAAACTATTACAAGGCGAGAAAATTAGTTTTTAATTAGTTACTGAAAATTAATGAATTAACATTTGAAAAACTGTATTAATATTAAGTGTCACATTTAAAAAAATGTACTTGAACTTTATTGAATGATTGAAAATCTGAACGATTATATATATATATATATATATATATATATATAGGAAGAGTATGAGCTAATAGTTGGAATTGAAAAAGACATTCAGGCTAAAATCGAAATAAGCAGAAAGCTAAAGAAATCGAGAACTTTACATTCCAGCCATTGTTAACCGGTTTATATTTCCCAGAAATGCATTTTGCTTATAATTGAACTCTACAGTTCCTTTCTAACTTTTCTTCTGAGGCAATAAAAAAAGGGAGGAAGAAGAAATAAAGCCCAGATGAAATGCCTGCATCCCCTAAACGAGCTTCGAGCTTTTATGGCAGAAATTTTATCCGCTGCAAGCCGACGCTTGGGGTGCGGACACGGGCGAAAACACATCGCACCCGGGAGGTTGTTGAATTAGAGATGACGCGGACCTCGCCCGGAAATAAATACTAATAAAAAGTCCTAAGTGCTTTCTCCTGTCTGTGGGGATTGAGTAGATTTACAATTATTTCTACTCCCATGACATCCCCTCAACTACCTTCTATTTTATTTTTATTTTTTTATTCGTCCTTTGGCTGTTGGGAAGTAGACAGCATGTTGTGGTGGATATGCAAAATAAATGCTGTCATATTTCATGCTCAATATACAATTCGAATAGGAAATATATAGTTCCGCGTCATCTTATACATTTTTCAATTCCTACTATTAGCTCACTCGCTCCCTATATTATATTATACCCCAAAATTAATTTTCAAAGCTCTATTTTAATTCCACCCATAGTAATATCAATTCTAAAATATTCTCTTATTTCCTGATCCATTCCACTTGCTCTACTTAATTAAACAGAAGCAGTGTAAAATTGCTGAATTACATTCCTTAAAAAGGATCCCTGTGTTTCCCTTGCTTCTCATGCGTGCGTCATGGAAATCCCCATCGAAATCTGATTTTATAAGATCCCTAAAAATATTCTCCCTATCAAAGTTTTACGGTATTTAAGTCCAGGGATAATGTTATCTCACCCTTTTCTACGCTTCTGCTTTTATGCTGCGCTGTGTGCGGACGCGCCTTGTCCGTCAGCTTGCAAATAACGCCTGCTTCCTGTGATGGAATAAAACGAACTTAAAAATTCAACCTGTCTCTACCAAGATTCCGACACGACTCTGCTATCTGCTTTCAACAAATAATTTCGCTGCTTTACATTAACTTATATGTATAATCTTCAAATTCTCAATCGTTAATAAAATACTTTTTATTAATCCAAGTACTTTTTTAAAGTGTGACACTTAATGTTAATAAATTAATATTTGAAAAACTGTATTAATTATTTAAAAACTGATTTTCTCGCCTTATAGTAGTTCTTTATAGTAGAACTACTATAAGGCTACTATATAGACTGGTTGGTAGGATGTTGGATTGACATCCCTTTTGCCGAGAGTTCAAATCTGGTGGTCGCAAAGTTTTCCATGTCGAGAGTAATACCATTGGGGTAATGAGTAAAAAAAGAAACAGATTTAATAAAAATAATTTTTGACAAAAAATATTTTATTGATGATCTAAATAAATCCATTCTTTTGATTTCATTTCAGATATTCCTTATCAAATTCTAATTTTTAAATCATTTTGTAAATAATCTTATAACCATGTTTACAAAACATAATTACCAGGTGTAGTTTCTTGTTCTATAAAACGGGGAGATTGACTAATTCGTTACAAAAATTCTTAAAAGGTTAAGATATTATATAGCTTTTCCGAATGAACAAGTGCGATGTCAAAATTTCTAACCCATAGAACAACAAGAAGTAAATGAAAATTTAAGCGACAAATTTCCATTTTTAGATACAGAAAGCAGATCAAACTAAATAAAAGTACATGGAGGAAATCACAAAAATCAACAAATAGCTAGTAGTTTCTACAAATTGTTGTCTGTCAGTAGATGGTACGGCAAAAGAGAGCATTAATTTTTAATTTTTATACTTAATTTTTTGACCACAAGTTTATTTTTAAAAAAACACGAAGAGTTTTATTCTTTGGAATCATTCCAAACTGACCTTACAATGACACTACTGATAATCATAATTTCTCAGAAACTGAACGACAAGGTCAAATATTGCACACTTTTTCTCGATTAACATTTTGATCATTTTTATTCCTCTCGCATGCTAAAACGTGAATTCAGGCATTCCTACCCAACTATTTAATATTCGGCAATAATTAATGGAAATCTATGGAAATCGGACAGATCTTTCATCAAAATGTGCACAACAAATGCATATTACACTGCAATTTCTCACCCATAACGTCACCTGTTTTTTCGTGAGATTGTCGCACATGGCATGAGCACGCATTGTCTCACCTCTGAGTGGGTGATCACTCACACACATAAACGATTTCCGATGCCATCTTACCTTTTAAGTGTTCACGCCATGTTCCGAAGCCGAGAAATTTGCACTCGTGATGGATGGCTTCAGCAGAGAATAGAGCTAATTAAATGTTAAATCCTCATTTCTTCCAACTAATCTTGCAAATTACGGTTATTCAATAGGCCATCAAATAAGTGCTTCCAATTCGAAGTATTTTTGACGCGATGGTAATAATAGGTTGGCATTATTTTCATATATCGCGTGATGCAAAAATTGTGCAAATAGCGAAAAATGTAGAGCATTACTCACTAAATGAAATCTCTACAATGCAAACCTATTTAGAGCTACAGATTCTTGCCCATAATTAATACACTTTTTATTATTAATATCATTACTAATTTTTGTGTAAATTAGATGTCAATATTGTAAATATTTCTGAATTGTTGTGTAAATATTTGTAAATAGTTTAATTGCATAAAATTAATTGTAATAGAATCGCATGTCAGCAAGAAAAGACCGTTCTCAGGGAACTTACAACAGAAGATCGTCATATTTTACCAATTTGGCGATAAAGATTAGTTGGCGACGTTGTGAGGTTGCTAACGAATTTTAGTACACGCTAAAACGTGTAGTAAAAGCTAAGAAGTAAAAATTTGTTCTTATAAAACAGTGGATAAATTTGCAGACTTACTTGGAAGAAACACGCCGTTCCTATATTTATCTCGCCCACTTCAGTGGGACGCTATTTAAGACTCGCCTTAAAGGTAGGCTCCTCAGTGGAGATCAGGCAACTAGCCACGCGGCTGGCTTAGCTTGAGAGACCGTCTTTTCTCTTACTGGCGTCCGAATCTATAGCACCACTGTTATTTGAAATTAGCGGTTTAGAAACAGTTAATTCACTTTAAATCTTATAGTTTGAGTTGTGAATATTGAATACGCGTTTTCATTGACAATAAAGTCTGCAACTTCTTATTGTTCTTGTGTGAGAATTACTGCTATTTTTTTCGTAATAATATATTATATTTATGGGTATATTATGCTATGAGCTCATTAAGATAATATTAGTATTTTTATCTAGTAAAAATTGCGATAAATGTTAATATTTTATGAATGACTTTCTCTCTAACAAACATTTTTGACCTGCATTAATTCAAAAACTTCATTGGGATTAGTTTTATTTGGGTGAATTTTTTAAAATGTTAACAGAATTTTTTTTTCTCTTTTCAAAACCAATCCCTTTCAAACAAGATTTGGGGCAGTCATTTTCATATTTTAATGAAATTCAAATCAACATAATTC
Organism: Argiope argentata; assembly: GCA_026289955.1. Classification (NCBI taxonomy): domain Eukaryota; kingdom Metazoa; phylum Arthropoda; class Arachnida; order Araneae; family Araneidae; genus Argiope; species Argiope argentata. Next base: position 4,193,563 of record JAOUZG010003724.1, read on the forward strand.
ATTTATCGCATCTCTCAATCATGCGCTTTCTGCCAAGATTAACTTAATTTTTTTAAGAAATAATTTCAAAAGGAAAAATTTCTTATTCTTTAAATTTTTTATATACATTTTTGAGCTTTGCTGTTACAATTTTATGGTCATGTATTACCAATTAATAAACCCTCCAAGGATTGTCTTACTATTTATGGTGGAATGTAGAACATTATAATACTTGCGATGAGTCGTATGCTTTCGGTAACACTTCTTTAATAGTCACATTCCCAACAGAGACACAACAAACACAAAAACAAGACAAGAACATGGACATAAACGCGCGTATCTTAACAGAAAGACATATCATATAATGCCGAGTTTACATTAGGCCAGTTATAAGACGACAAGTAGACAGCGCATGCGCAGAAAGGTTAAAAATACTTTTCGGTCGTTTGCAAGTAATTGTCCTGGCGAGACAACTACAAGTCACTGTATTGTATTTTTTCTTACTACGCAGGCCTTGTACTAGGCAGGCAAATTGTAGCCAAAACACGCCAAATTGTAGAATTTGGCGTGTGTGTTTTTCCGCGCGAAAAAAATTGATGATCTATCGTAGATTTATATCGACATTTAAGTTGTTTTTCTAATGCAAGGTTGCGTTTCTTTTTACATTTAATTAGACATTTTTTTTCTATATTTTCCAAATTTAGATAACCTGACATTTTTTTACCATGCTTCTTTGAGTAAATATCCATCATTTTAATTCGATACACAATGAAAAAGAAAATTTCAGCGAAGCCAAAATGGCAATTTATAGCCAAGCATGAAATGCCAAAATCTGTCTCATGAACTTGAATCAAAAATAAATCAATCTGTTTCTGCGCATGCGCAGCGTACGTGCCAGCTGATTACTGGCCGAGTGCAAATCTGGCATCATTTTCATTACCATCGCAATCCACTAGAGAAAGCGTACCTAAACAAATATCGCCATCTGTTATACAAAACAGAAAATAGAATATTACAACTGCTACATAACTTATTTTTAGGGAATAAAATACATTTTATATACGATCGCTATGCCAATGATATGGTATTTTCACGCTCTCTACCTGCGATCATAGACGATAATGATTAGATAAGTTAGAGACAAACGGTACCAAAGAATAATATTTTTCTCTTTCTGGGGGTATTACGACTCAAATCAATGAAAGAAATGAAATCCAATTTCATTTGCTTTCACGAATTGTGTAAGGCGATTTCAAATAAATTCCACAAATATATTGGCTTATGTTTTCGGATATCTTTTATACAAAGTTTTGATGCTCCCAGTTTAACATTATCTCAAAGATTAAATAATAAAATGATATTATGCTGTGTACCATTCATTAATATATAGGTATATTAAGATAACTCAAACTTTAAAAAAAATTCTGTTTAATTTTTCTTATGGACTCGAGTTGTAATTATTGATATTAGAATTTTTGTTTTAAAAGCGGCTAAATTTCTCATACCGATAAATTTTATTAAATATTTTTTTAAAAAAATCTTTATTGTTCTTTTTTGTATCTTTATTGCCCTTTAATATTCTATTTATAAAACTGGATTTCTTTAATCCCTTTAGTGTTCGATGGTGATGTCTACAAGAAAGGCTGGTTATTTTATGGTTACCCTATATTTTCTTCAGGATTCTCATCACCATTTATAAGCATTCATTGCGATTGATTTCATTTATCAATTAAAAAAAATTTCAGGATACATTTTTGATACATTTATGAGCTTTATAAAAACATATAAAATAACTAGATTACAATTTCTTTTTTCTTCCATTTTAGGACTTTTGTTTTGCTGTAACGCTCATTTTTAATAACATAAGATTTATAAGAATATAGTATTTATGAAAAAACTAGTTTTCTATCTGGACAAACATTTATGGCTATATTTTTTGGGACGAAGGAAAATTTTAATGTTGGCTGCATATTAAAAAAATAGCTACAAATTTGATAATGTAGCATCAAATTAAATGACCAAATTTTGACAACAGTTTTATTAAATCTTGACTATAGAGCCTTTATGGCATAAATTAAGAGCACCTAAAAAGTGGTAATTCCTTTCCCATACTCTGCTTTACTTTCAACCCAATAATAAAATGCCATTGCTTTTATCTTTCATTTGATCCAGAGAGTACATATAAACCCTTAAATAAACCTCATTGAGCTCCGATTACTCGAAATGAAAATTATCTATATTTGGAATCTCATGATCACAAATTCTTGTCTCATAATTTTAAGTGTATCAAGACTAAGGTTCACTAATCTTATTTCTGAAAGTCTATTATTATCTAACTACCGCATAAAAGTATCTCTATCCAGTCTTAATGCCTTTTCCTTACGACTTTAAACCATATATCTCAATTTCAAACGAGATTCTCTTCTCCGAAATGGCACCAAGATGAACTCTTCAAAGTCACCAACAATTGAATCCTTATTGTTTAGGATTTCTCCGGGTGGTTATTTTTGCAACTAAGCACATCTCGGTCCTCATTGTACTCTCCAGCCCAGCTCCCATTTTCCATAACTTAGGTACTCTCTTCCACCCATCTCTTCTGGGACTTCCCGCCAAAATTCACATCTCGCAAAGTTCCATCCACTTTAAAGCAGCCCCTTTTGCCAAATCGGTTTTGTAATTACTTTTGTGAGGAAGGGTCTTCTGGGGAAATTCTGATCCTGTGGAATGGCAGCAGCTATAACAATGGCTTCGCTTTAATTGGGAAGAGGATTGTGGATTACAATGCAATAGTTCTAAATCTCGGTTCCTAGCGCTCTCAGGAGGTGTTGGAACGAAGGAAGGAAGCAAGGGAGGGTGTGGATGGAAGGCCCCGCCAAAAGACAAAAATGATTCCGACCAAGCAACCCGCCGAAATTGCCAAGTGCATTAATTACGCATGCTGCCCGCAGCCTCGCGGGAGTTTTATATTGAGAGAACGTGTCTTAAATGGGGACGATGCGAAATTCCGTTTTGAGGGTTTGAATGGGAATGGATTTGGAAAAGTTGGGATTTTATTCGGGCCTTCCTCCTTCTGCTGCATGCGGAATGGTGTTGTCTGGAAGATGTTGAAAATCTAATCAGTCTAAATTATATTTTTAACAATGATTAATACTGACTTTTCTAAAGCATTTTATCAAATAGTCGAAGTCAGACCCTAAGAATTTTGTGCAAAGCTTTGCGATGCTGCTTAAATCGCACGCTTTGAATAGAATGCTTAAAATTCTTACAACGTTTATACTTTATTTCATTAGTATATTAAGCTATAGGCAATTATTTGAGTACATTTATAGTTAAATTTAATTGTTATCACGTTTAAATTCTGAGAAAAAGTGCTAAAAATATATTACAAATAATGTTCTTAAAGAATAATAACCTTATTCTTTAAGAACATTATTTGTAATACATTTTTAGCAATTCTGGGGCTTATAATCTTTGCTTCTAGGCTTATAATCTTTGTAGAAAAATCAAGAGAATTACATAGATATGTTTTAAAAATATTTGAGAAACATTGTATTTGAAATAGTAAAATAACAATAAGAAGTACATTTTCACACATTATGCTGCAAAATGGTTGTAAAATTAAACTAAATTCCGAATTAAAGATACAGCAATTACGACAATAAAAAACAAATTTAATTTTATATAGCTATACCTAATTTTATATATTTCATGCATTAAAAATATTTAAAAAAATATGTTTACATACATTATAACAATAAAAACGATTTAGTGAAAAATATTTAACCTTCTTATTTGTAAGATCATATTTGAGTTATGTATCTCATAATGTACATGAGATACATGAACTCAAGCCTATCTCTTTGAAAGATAAGAAAAATAACCTTTTCTCTAAAAGTTTGAAAGGGCAGCGCGTTCTCTTAAAGAATTATATATTATATACCTTGTTACTACATAACTATGATATATAAACAAAATTCCTAGCGAATGATTGCTAGTATATTCAAAATCATCAAAATCAAAAGCTTCAGACTTGACAATATCTTTGGATAAGTAAGACCTCTTCCCCTTCTTTATAGATACAGAATGATGGTGAATAATGTGTTCAAAATAGTTATTAACTTCTCCTAGTTGCTTTCTGGTTCATGTGAGGCGAAGCCCAAATTCTTTATTTCTAATTTACCTGACATCTTGGAAAACCGAGATCCAGGTCCTATCCAATTTCTCATATTTATTAATTATCCTGATCCTCTTAGCAGTTAATTTAGTTTAGTTATATTAAAGTCCCGTTGTAAAGCAACACTAGGGCTATTTTGGGACGTAACTCTTGATTTTTAAACCGCGATCAGATGACGAAGATGATACTTTTAATAAATGTTTAAACATATGCTTTTACCTTTTTGCTTTTAAATTATGTGTTTAAATAGATGCTTTTGCATTTTTGCTTCTAAATCATGTGTTTTCATTTATACTTTTGCATTTATTTTACTCATTAATATGTTGCTTCTCTTTCTTTTTTTTCTGGGAATACAATACATGATCTTAAAATTTTCTATTAGAGTGGAACAGAAAATTCCACCTGGCTCTTGCGCGAATAATCTGTTCTTTTTGTTGTTACTAACGTCATTTGCCATGAAAAAGCACACTGACGGCCGTTAATAATTTTAAGCTGAATGAGCGTCTCATGTTCCTGAAGTAACAGCCGACTACGACTTAGTTGCACACTCATCACATTCGCTTGAGAAGCCTCTTTTTATGGGGGGGGGGTAAATTGATACACCTCAACGATAGTAGACAGAAAGACAACCATGCCTTAACAGGGACTCGAACCTGGGACAAAAAGATCATGAGAAAGATGCGCTACCTTTCTGCCAGAACGCCGATTTGCCAATGATCTAAATGTATCAACTGAGAATAATGTTTTAAAAATTACTCGAACCCATTTAGTGATATAAAGTTCAGTGTAAATTCGTCAACTTTCTAACTTTTGAATAAATTGAAAGTGGAAATTAATAATAACCAGCGCATTTATCCAATTAAATGTTTCTAATCAAAAAGGGAATCTGGCTTTTTAGCCATTTCTGGCCACAAAACCTGTCAAAATCATTGTTGCAATCAACACCGCAATGCATTTAAATTCCGCTACACAGAATCAGCGCAATTACGAATCGCATTCCCAACGCACCCAGTTTAATAACAAGTCCCAGAATTCCCTCACGCTTTTAAAATCGAATTTGCGTATTAAACAGAACTAATACCACTTCCAATTAGAACCTTCACTGAATAATTTATGCCAGTATAATTACGTGCCTAGTGGTGCCGGAAATGATGGAGGTTCTATTAGTTACATCATTGTTTACATTTTAAGCTTGTGTAAACATTAATCTGGATTAATTTTCGTAGAATGAGGAGGTAAAAAAACTATTTGTCTTGGGGATTTCACATTTTTGAATTATTTAGGACTTCATGAATAAGGAAAATTGTTTTTTTTTAAATTCCAAGTATATATTTCTTTACGAAAAAGAAGGAAAATAAATATTTAACATTTAATGACATTTAAAATTTTAACATAACATAGTATAGTAAAGAATCGGGAAATGAAATTCTTTTGTAAATTAAAAAATGGTAATATTTTATAAAAAATGGAATTTTAAACTAAATTTGTATATATGAGGTTACGATACAAACATTCTATATAAGGTGACATTTTAAATCACATTTAAATATAATATATTTAAGTTAAATATATTTAAATTTTTCCCAGAAATGGTTTAATTTACGTATAGTATTTATATTAAGTCTTCTCTTCAGCAATTATCTTTTTACCTTCCTATTTTTGATTAATTATTTTAAACTTTTGGCAACACTTATAAATCATTTAGACCATTTTTTTAAAAAAAAATTAAACTGTTGATATATCTATAATGCAGTATAGCCATAAAAAAGCTTACCTTGTTCGGCGGCATCTAGATTTAAAATTAAACTAATGAAAGAAAACTATATTTCCTATACAGAATGAAAGGCATGGGAGAAGAATAGAGGACATAGGAAAAAAATGTGCCAAATGTTGTTAATAGATTAAATATTGGCGCATGAATTCAAGAAACTTACTGAAAATAATCTTTTATTTATCAATATTAAGGATTCACCCGCATCGTGCAGCATTTTCAGTACTCTAATATTCTCTATTTACAACGTATTGTTACAAGTGGGTGACCGCAGGGAACTCGCACCGGAGAAAAAGTTGGCGACGATTCACAACGGGCTTCGCGCCAGCCGAGTTGATATAGCGAAAAGAATAATCTGGTAGCCTCTGGATCTTTTATGAAGCTCCGCGTGTTTTTGGGCTCACGCTCGCTCGCTATATAAGGGACGGGTTGCCGTTGTTTCGGGAGTTTCCTCTCAGAAGATAAGCGTCTCGCTGGACTAGCGGATTGCTTTTCTCGTTTTTTATTAGTGAGCTGTGTTTACGTTTGCTGTTAACGTTGTATGATTGAGCTCGCTATGACTTACTATTTGCTGTGCTATACGATAGCTGCTTTGCAGTCTGTTTTTATTGCGCGTAAGGCTTGCATTTACTCTGTAAGTGACTGTTGACTGCTGGATTGCATTTATCTGAAATTTTTACTTTATCAATTATCATGTAAATAGCTGTAAATAAATTTGCTTGTGCTGTCCACAAGTAAAGTCCATTCAATCCAAACTCACTGCGCTGAAAACGTAACAGTATTGTATACGGTGTACGATGTTCTCCACTTCTGTCTTTTATATCAGTCCGGGTGTTAGTTTCGATGTTCATAACAGCATGTCTTCTGTTTAAAAACCGCATCCCGGACATTACAGTGTCTAATATAAAGCAGTTTTGCCAGTAAAGTATAGGATATAATGTAGGGCTCATATTAAGCACACATCAATAGTCACGATGGAACTACTAGAAGTTCGTTTCATCTCTCCTTTTTACAAGGAAAGCCAGGCGTTTTTGTCACGCATGTATTAGAAATTTTTCATAATCCATTACAATATGCAAATTCCCCATTGTGTAAGTAACAGCAGTGTCAAAATCACTTCTATCGGTATTTTCTGGAACTAAACTTTTTCCTCGAAATTTATTTTCCCATGCCTTTTTTCCAGTCTCTATTATGAAATGTAGTTTCATTTCGTTCAATCGTTTTAGCTAAGAAGCCGACAAACAGGACAGATTGTTTTTTGTCCACCCTAATACTTATGACTAATAAATTTCATTTTTTGTAATATGCAAATATATTTGTCATGATTTTGTTGATTTATTCTTTATTATCTTGTCAGAACATAATGTTATTGATGTGAGGTTTTTGACGTCAACAAAAATTCGTAGGTGATATATATATATATATATATATATATATATATATATATATATATATA
>JAOUZG010003724.1:4200952-4214990 GCA_026289955.1 Argiope argentata
TATATATATATATATATATATATATATATATATATATATATATATATTCTGCACCAGCATCTCAAAAAGTCATCTTTTAATAAGGAGTTACCATTTTATTTACTAAAGCTCTGACTAAAAAAAAGGTTAATGGCTACAGCAAATAAAACCTGGAAAAATGTCACCTTGTGTGCGTGATTACATGAAAGGAAATAAATAGGAAATGTGATATCTTTTTAAACAATAAATGCGAGACAAATTTTTTTGGTTCGTTTTTAATAATACTAAAGGGACTCCTTCAATGAAACGATGAAAATGAATAAAAATATAATTTCAATTGCAAGAGCACGTGGTGTTTGACCGTTCAAGAAACTATATTTTGACATGATACATTGAAATATGCACAAAGGATTTCTTTTAAATCTTTGTAGTGTTTTTTTAAGCAAGAGAATATTTCAATGAAAAATTTTTTATACCTATCAACTGGGGAGTATTCAAGTTGGGTATCACATTTCCAAATTTATATCATATCATATGAATAAATAATAAAGTGATGCAATCTCAAAGTTTTCAAAATTTTAATCTAGAAGGATCTAAAATGAAATTGGAATCTTAACATTATAAGAACTCAACTCATAAATTTTATATTAATGTTAATTCTATTTTTATGAAGAAAAAAAACCCAGCTTGAAATACTTTAAGGAAAAAAGATTAATGACGAAATTTAATATTAAAAAAAATTCGAGAATATATTTAAAATTGTAAAATTAAAAGAATTAAGATAATATAAAATTAAAAGAAAGAATAGTGGTTAAAAATGTAGAAAAAATTTTTGAAGACAAATTTTAATAAAAATAATTGAATATCAAAAATAAAAAGCGTGTTTCAAAGTATGCGATGCACAAATAACACAACAACGAATACCACAAGAAAGAAAATTCATAACAATGAAAAATTAAATATGTCATAAATATTTCAGCTGTATTATATTTCATTCCTCGCTTTCCATGTTTAGGATATTTGTTTTATTTCCAGTATTATCATCAGATGATACTTTTGGCGTCAACAAAAATCCGTAGGCGAAAAAAAAAATTATCTGCACGAGCATCTCAAAAAATCAGCTTTTATTAACGCGTTGTTATTGCATTTACAGAAACTTTGATTCAAAAAACTACTACAGCAAATAAAATCTAGAAAATGTAATGCTGAGCACGTGATTATATGAAATAAAATAAATAGGAAATGTAATTTTTTTAAATCAATAAATGTGAGGCAAATAAATAAATAGGAAATAGGATAGTTTTTAAATAATAAATTAGAGTTTTTTGGATCGTTTGCAATGCTAAAGTGAGTCATTCGATGAAACAATTAAAATGAATAAAAATATAATTGAACTTGCACGAGCACGTGGTGCTTGGCCGTTCAAGAAATTATGTTCTGACATGACACATTGAAATATGCACAGCAGATTTCATTTTAATCTTTTATCTTATATTGTTACGAATGTACAATTTCGCTTTCTTTTGAAGTTGACGCCATAGTTAGAAAAACAGATTTACTCCGATTCTTAATCGATGCTGGTATGGTGACTAGTATATGAGCTCTCTGACAGTAGCGGCCATTTATATTCATTAGTGATAAAAAAAATAAAGGTTCTGGAAAATACTGGAATCTTAACTGTGTCTATATCTAAAACTGTTCCCTTTAGATTCATCTGAAACATTTCGCTAATTATCGGGAGACTCAAGAAATAAGGATTTACTCAAAAAATAATTATTTCAGTTCAGAGTTTTGATAAATATTTCGAAATAATAACATTATGAATCATTGATTACTTTGCGCCGTTAGCTTATTTGAGCTGAACAGCTTTAAAAGTTGATTTCTTCGAATTTTTTTCTTTCTTTAAATTCGCAATATGTTTGTTCCACGAGTTCTTACTCTCTCGTGGAATGAAACATCTTTATCCTTTTAATCAGCTTATTGAAATTACTTCTCTGATTACCAGCTTCAAGATTTATGTACCAATATATTGCTTTTCAGTACATTGATAAAATCACTCTCTACTTTTAATACTATTATCTTTCCTTTAACATATAAGCCTTTAACCAATCTTTTCTTTTCGATTCATAAATAATTTTCCATTGATATTCATTTTATATAGAATGAATGATGATGATTAAATATAAATCGGATTATTATGGAAATGTAATCCGCTTTGTTTAAAGGACTCCCTGCATCTACCCTATTATTAATGTATGCTCCAAAGCTCCAATGCCCATAATCTCAGATATTATATAATATCATGTTAATAATAGTAATTATAATATATATTAAGATACAATACATGCTTCTCTGAGACCACTGCAAAACATTGTCTTATGCAATTGGCGTCAGTTTGCGATGGGGTAATCTAATCCATTTAAAATTCCTTACCTCAAATTTATGATTCATAGAAAGATGAGCACTTCAATGGAATAATAAGGTTTAGGTTTTGTTTTCTTTACAATACAATGAAAAAAAAACTAGATAGAATTTTTTTAGTTCATTGAGGAAACCAAATTATGAATGAATATTTATTTCTGGGTAATAAAACTTTAATAATCAGGTGCTGTATTTTTTAAAAAAATAAACTTCATTTTTGAGTTTTTTTTCCCGGTAGAATTATATTACCCGTTATGAGTAAAATTCACATGAATGATAGATCTGATATACGAAGGAAATGAATTGCCTTCCACGATAGCTCAAATAACTTCTAAGCCACTGGAAAAAAATACATATTTGCAACTAGGAAAAGGCTCAAAACAACAGGAAAAGTATTTTTCAGTTATTAGTGTTATTAAATGCTGTTTAGATTATAAACTTTAAAACCATATGAAGGACACAATTCATATCGTTTCTTTTTAGGCCAATTAATGACCACCTAGAACATAAACAATAACACGATTGGATGCAGTTCCCAGATTCTATTAAGTGATATATAGCAATTAGATTGTAAATTTTATAAATTGGTCGATTTCAGCCACGGGGGGGGGGAGAAATTTTAATGCTGATGACTTGAATGCATCAAAACTATTATGTTTATAAAACTAATGAGATCGGGACGGTGTTTAAAAATTTAAATTTCTCATTTTTCTCAGTAATACATTTGTTGGTAACAAAAAATAAAATGCAATTTCTTGCATCACTTAGAGCAGTTTTACTTTCTTGCATACGAAATACAAACAAAATACTATATTTGTCAATAGATTTAAAATGAAATTATGATGAATTGAAAAATATAAACACGTATTTTGAAAATTATTTACATGGAATCATATCTACTTATCTGCCTACCTTTGATCACGATAAAACAAAAGCTTGTTAGATTGATGAATTTTGATATGTTATTTCTGTAACTACTGTATAGATTCCTCTCAAATTTTAATCGAAATCTTTTTCTAGAGAGAAGTGGTGATTTTCAAGTTATCTTAAAAATTACCCATTGTGAACATCTGGGCAGAGAAAATTTAAAATAAAATTTTAGCGTCTAAATAGCAGATCTGTATAAAAATTTAAAGCAAATCTCCAATCGGTGCGTTAGTTGGCCAATGCGTACATTCAAGCAAACAAAATAACTCAAAAGGGAATTATTTAAAAAAATGAAATTCATCGTGTTATTTTTAATTAAACTTTATTTCGCTGCTAAATATTTAGATTAGTAAACCAAAATAAGGTAAAGAAGCCGTACTCCATTTCATTCAGTATATCTCGAAGCCAGAAATGCTCCGGTCTCAGAATAAGAAAATAAAAATCTGGCACTCATGTGAAATTCTCAGTTTTGCTCAAGGTCAACTTTCATCATGCATTGAGATGGGGGGGGGGGGTGTACATCTTTAGTATGCTTGTTGAGTAGCGTAAAAAAATTCGGAGAAACTACACTTACTGATTTCCAATTATAAGTATACGCCTATTTTTAACAAAAAAGAAATCAGGCTATGATGGGTGTAGATGCAATCAATGTATGTGCATGAATGTATGATTCTTCAGTCTCATTACATTGACTAGCTTTTTTAATAAATTTTTATTCACATTTTAAATATAAATAGAAATTGAAAGGAATCTGAATATTGAATATTTCTTTTGTTTTACCCAAAGTTAACTTCATATAAATTATAGAAATATTGTAAATACAATACTAAAATCATAAGAAAATTGTCGTTTCGCTTATAACACGGGTTTTTTAAATTGAACTCCATTTTACAATCCTCCAATTACATTAATCAATGCTTTACAATGTATAAATAAGAGGGAAATGCATATTAAAAAGTTTATTATAAGTGCAATTTTTATTATAAATATTTTTACTATAATAATAAACATATATGGTGATCAAGTTGGCTGGCAGAATTGAACTTAGCTAAAATTTTCAACTCAATATTTTAATGTCTTTTTTAATGATTTCCTAAGTTAAGTGATTTGCATCTCTAATTTTTTATTATGTTAGAAAGTGACGTTGTTTTTGGAATGAGAATTGTTGGCGTCAACCAAAATCGGTGGGCGAAAAATAAAATTTTTATTATCTACACGGGAATCTCATAAAATCTGCTTTTAATAGCGTGTTGTCATTGCACATACAAAAGCTTAGATTTTTAAAAAAATAAGTTAATGACTACAGCAAATAAAACCTAGAAAAATGTCATTTTGAGCACGTGATTTTCTGAAATGAAATAAATAGGAAATGCGATATGTCTTTAAACAATAAATGCAAGAAAAATATTTTTGGGATCGTTTGCGATACTAAAGCGACTCATTCGATTAAACTATTAATAAAATATTATTTAACTTAAGCTAATCATTCGATTAAACAATTGAATAAAAATATTATTTAACTTGCACGAACACGCGGTGGTTGTCCATTCAAGAAATGATGTTTTGCCATGATACATTAAAATGAAATCTTCAATGCATATTTTAATCCTTTTTTCGCCTGGAAACTATTTTTAAAAATATATAATCTAATTTGGTTATTGTACTGTGAATTTCGAGAACTTTCTATATTCTCATCTAGCATTACAATTTCAAACAAAGGGCATTTTTTTAATATTAACCTTCACGAAAACGATTTAAAAAGGTTAAATTTTACAAATTCTTCATAATTGCTTGTTTTTCTTTTCATTAAATATTTAAATACATTCAAAAATTTATTTTATGCATACTTTAAATAGGAACAAACTCTTCATAGAAAAATAAACCACATCATCAACAATTGATGAAAACTCCAGCTTGAAATATATGTAACAACAATTAAAACGATACGAGTTTCTTTCATATAGCGATGTATATTATTTTATAATAATATTAAACTAATTTTTCAAAATTAATTAAACACAGGGAGACATTGTGCAATAAATAAATCATACCGCTGAAAAGATATTTTAATTTTAAGAATGGGATAAAACAATGTGTTATATATAAGAAATCCGTTATTTATTGCAGGAAAACATTATTTCTGTATTAAAAACCTTTCCAAGTTATATATTTCAACTCTCTAATGTACATGTGGGACGAATTTGCCAGTTCGTGCTCTTACGGTATGACCTATAGAAAATTAATATACATACATACTTATTTATTATTAATATTGACGAAGAAGAATTTAAAGCTTTTTTTCACTCAAAAAGCAGAGCAGATTTTTATATTATAAACATATTTACAGATTGCTTATTTGTTTAAATGTATTAAGACCCCGTTGTAAAGCAACACTAAGGTTATTTTGGGATGGACCTGTAGATTTTGAACCACGATCAAATGACGAAAACAACACCTGAGTTGGCACCCTTCTTTCCAAACCAAACTTTACCAGTATGGGGAATTGAACCATTTTCTGTGGAAAGACCTTCCTGTTTCTATGTTTTGTAAAAACTGTAAAAACTGTTTTATAAAAACCAAGCTTTTTGAAAATCATCTCTTTACAAGGTTGTCATATAAACAAGTAAACAAATATCTCTAACTTCTTCTCTAAGTATCTTCGTTCTAAGTTTAATTAGTGACTACTGGAATTTTACACTCACGACTGAAAATTATTCCAAATTTTGCAGGAGTAGTGTAATGCAAGTCTTCTGTATCTTCATATGTATTATCAACCATCGTCAATTCAAATTTATCACATTAATGTGGCATGCAAATCTTGTAAGTGATGTTCGGAAAACTCACCCTAGTCATGAGATTGCAGTTTAAAATTCCTTGTTAGTCTTTTTTTTTTGTTTACTTCATTTACACTAACGTCCTGTTTTAAAGCAGCACTCTGGCTATTTGGGAAGGACTTGGCCCTTTTCAAACCGCAATGAGATGACGAGGATGGCACCTGAGTTGACAGAATCCTATCCAAACTTCCACATCCCACCAGAAAGAGGGCATTTTGCTCCGATGAATTTGATTGGCACCAAACCCTCTTTCAAGACGTTTCTGTAGTGTAACAAGATTACAAATTGGGTACAAATTGTAACAAAGTCACAAATTGTCCTTGGAGGTGATACGGTAACACCAGATCACTGCGACTCAATGAAATTCCTTGATTCATCTTAAAGTAACTGTCAAAACAATGTTGATCTGCTCTGTCTTTGAATCTGCGTAGATTTGCCAATTCTAAAAAAGATATCTAAATATGAGATAGAGCAGATTACTATATCTTTAAGATTTCTTTTCTTTTTTGAAAGAATATATGTTTCTGTCATTGATTGATTGATACAACAAATACATGTGATCTAATGCCATCTATTAATAATAGATCAATGTCATAAGGTATCATCCCACCCATTAAGATTTTAAATACCGATTCTAAAGTAAGAGTAGGATATTCTATAATTAGCAAAGGGAACAACAGGATTTCATAAACCAATGGCTCATCAAATATAAGTTATTTCCATATTTTCACCAACATTCCCATTTCAAACGAAATGGACTATTTTTGCACTTATAAAAGAAACTAAGCAACAATCTGATTGCACCAAACTTTTAGCAGCTCTTATAAATCAAGCTTTTATTTCCATGCAATTCTCAAAAAAATATATTTTATTGTATATTTTTGATAAAATAATGCATTTTCAAACTTTCTTGGTAATGTACTCTTTCCTGGATAAAAAGAATATACTTTTGTTCGTTGCTGGCAAATTTAAATTGGGAATTAATAATGAATTTGAGATTATCAATTTTGATAAATGAATTTTATTTTGCAATGTATATGCATATGATTTTATTAAGTATTCATAACGCTAGTCAAATTGCCAAAAAAAGTTACGAAATAGACGATTTATGTCAAATTTATCAAAACTTTCTGAAAAGAAAGGGTTTTTTTAAGAAGAAATGTTCAATTTTAAAGGAATTGATGCTGAATTAAATATGAATTTTTGATAATTTAAATGAATGCTTTCAAAAGTTTTTTTTTATAAACTTACAAGGTGACCTTTTTCACTATATGTCCTTTTTTTAGAAGTAAAAGGAATATTCTTGGAAATCTTAAGCCCAAACCACAGGTGTTACCGGACTCGCATGGGCAGAATACAAATGAACTAGTTAGGCGAAGAAAACTATAGAAAAACAAAAATTGTTTCTTTATGTGCCTGTAACAGTTTGGGGAAATTGTTTTTGCCAGGATATCGAGGGGCTTGAGTATAGTTTCGAAAAAAGTTTGAAGACTTCTAAAAACGAAAAAAAAAAATTATCTCCAAAGATTTGGGCATTTAATAATAATATATATTTAAAAAGGGGTCAAAATAGAAAAATTCAAACTTAGTGCCCAAATAAGTAAATCTTAAATAATTATCATTATCCTTTCCAAATAGATCACGATGTAGTCTTAAATGGAGAATAGGGGTTGTAAATAATAGATGAAAGGATAACAAGTAAAATATAAATTTTCTGCATTTAAACAAGCTTTTCCAAAAGTATAACCTTGCATTTTGCAAATTATTATTATGTAACTAAAGGAAACATATAAAAATTAAAGAAACACATGAATAAGAATATATTAAATACTTTCAACTATGCAATTAAAAAAAATTAGTAAATAGTCATAAAAAAGTCCTTTTGTAACCATTGGTTTTCAACTATCACAGTTAGCACAGCCTGTTGCATTACAATATTGTACATTAAATAATTTTATTCAGTATTGAACAAACGTACTCAATATTGTACATTATTTTATTTATTATTGAACAAGCTTACACAATATTGTACATTACTTTCTTAAATATTGAACAAACTAACACAATATATTACATTATTTTATCCAAGATTGAACAATATTACGAATGTTGTTTTACATCATAAATTATTGTTCAGTATATGTTGCTAAAAAGGAAGAGCAAATTCATTAATATATGCCCTATCTCAATGATTTAATCTTGCTTTGTTTCTAAAGATCCCCAATACATATTGTTACGGTTTTTACGTAGAGGGTTTGGATTGAATGGACTTTATTTGAGGACATCACAAACAAATTTATTTACAGCTATTTTACAGGATGATTTGATAAAGTAAAACTTCAGATTAAAACAATCCAGCAGTCAACGTCACGGCGTAAATGCAAGTCTTACGCGCAATAAAAACAGACTGCAAAACATATATCGTATAGCACAATCAACAATAAATCACAGAGAACTCAATATACAACGTTAACCGCAAATATAAACACAGCTTACTAATAACAAGCGAGAAAAGTAATCAGCGTGTAACAAAGAATCGCTACTCTTTCGAGATGAACTCCAAATTGCGGCAACCCGGCCCTTATATAGACGAGCGAGCGAGCACGCAATGCTTTGGAAGACACCGCGAGCGATCCAGCGGCTACCTTTCGCCAAGCCAATCCGGCAGGCGCCAAGCTCTTCGTTAACCGTCGCCAATCTCTCTCTTTTCCGACCGCTTTCGTGGCGTTAGAACGCTTCTAACAATATGTTAATGTTTTGAAAGAAAAATTATTCACTACATAAAGAAATTTGTCTTTATATAATATGACTTAAACTCGCCGTACTAACTGTTAGGAAATAAAAAATACTAATAACAAAACAAGAAGTATTTATGAATGCATTGTTAGAAACACTACCAAGTAAGGACGGAAGTTGCTAAAAAATATAGAAATGCGAAACTAATAGCTTATATAATCTCTTTATTTGACTATACTTTATACTTGGATAGTATGTTCAAATTTGATTATTTCCGAATGTCCCATATTCAAGCAGTCTCTACGATGAATTTGCAATGTGTTTCTTTTCCCACATATTGCAAATTTATCTATCTCTTCATATAATCAATTTTGTTGCCATTATTTCCTTATTTTCTACTAATATTTCGTTTATATATGTGTAAACACTTTCTTAGAATTTCGTAGTTGTTAGATATTTAACATACGTAATCAGACATTTTTATATTGCTGACATGTTAGCTGGATAGACGCTCAGCTAGCTACTAACCATCTAGTAAGAACACGCAAGCGCAGTAACCCCAACGAACAAGAACTTGCTATTGTATGCTTCCTCAATGAATGCGTAATTTTCCCTCTGCGCATGCGTGACTTACTGGAAACTTATAACTGGCTGGGTTAAAATTCAATACTGAAGAACAGTGACCTCTGGATTATACAATTGACATTACTGATCACGCATTACAATGAGATTTGTATTTGTATTTTTTTTCCCATTTCCAAACGATATATAATCTGAACTCTAAAACCAGCAAGCAAAAATAAAAGATGGGCAATATATTATGTATTCTAACTTCTTTTTAGTTTAAGGATTTAAGAGCTTTTAAGAATTTTTTAAAGCCAGTGTTTCCGTAGTAATTCCATATATAACCATAAAAAATAAAATAATTATGTCCTCTGTATCCATAAAAACTATGAAATAAGTTTTATAATAATAGTGTCTCTAAATGAAACGAAGGAATATGTTATTTCTATGTAAATGAATAAAAAAAATTAAATGAAATCTGCTATGCATATTTCAATGTATCATGTCAGCTCATAATTTCTTGAACGGCCAGGCCAAGCACCACGTGCTCCTGCAAGTTAAATCATATTTTTAACCATTTTTATTGTTTTATTGAATGAGTCCCTTTAGTGTTGCAAACGATCCAAAAAAAATTGTCTCGCATTTATTGTTTAAAAAATATCATTTCTTATTTATTTCATATAATCACGTGCTCACAATGACATTCTTTTAGGCTTTATTTGCTGTAGTCATTAACTTATTTTTTAGTCAGAGCTTTTGTAAATGCAATGGCAAGGCGCTATTAATAACTGATTTTTTTTGTAATGCTCGTGCAGATAATAAAATCTAAATTTTCGCCCGCGGATTTTTGTTGAAGCCAGAAAACCTCATTCCTAAAACAATATCATGCTCCGACATGATAAAAAATAGATAGTTCTTTTAACTGAATTTATGTTTTATGAATTTTTAAATAACAAGTCGGAATGATTTTTCGAGCTATTTCAAACCTGAAAAGATTAGCAAAAACCTATAAAAGAAGCAAACTGATGAGACGCCATCTACTTTACTTTAATCACATTCATTAGAACAATGAAAAATCCTCCATATGAAAATATAATGGCTTTTTAAAATTAACGAGTTTATTCCTGTTAATCTCAAACAACACATTTCCAACTTCAAAAAGAATGAATGCGAGGAAATAAAAACGAAAAGCCGAGAAAAGTTTATTAAAAATTAACAAGAAACGAATCCCTCTAAGAAATGTTTGCTTTTACACTTTCTCCCGCGCAAGTACACCACTCTACATCCCACGTGCGAGTAAAAATGAGTCATTTTTTTACCCCCTGCAGCATTCATAATTACATTTGAGATCTGGTTTCGGTTCTTCATAATTTGGGGAATAAGTAAACACCAAAGACGACTAAGTGTCCTTAATTTAATAATGAAAAAACACAACACTCGCTGTAAAAAGTAAGTCTCTTAATTAAAACAAATCTAATTAGTTCTTCTCTGGAAAAATGTTGCACGTCAAGTTCTTGTAATTAGCGAAACCCGAGAAATAAAAGATGAATTTTTTTCTTCCAGTGGCACGTCAGTTAAGCATTATAGCACCTTTGTCATTGATTTTTTTCCTGCTTTTGTTTTGTCACTTTCTCTGCGAAAAAAAGAAAAACCATTAAGGTTTAAATTGCTTTATACATCGTGTAATGCCAAGAGAAATATTACGTCTGGAAGGTAGAGTTGAATTTTTAGTAGAGGTACTTAGAGCAGGAAAATTTCAGGAGAGACTATGGTTTAACTCAAACTTTTTTTCCCCCGACTATGTGTTGATGTTGATTGATGTCTAAAAACATTTTCTTCCTTCAGTTGGTTGGGTTCAGCGCTCTTTTGGTGCAAGACGTAATATATTAAATTTTTTTTCCTTTAAGATATTTTTTAACTATAGAAAACACTTATTTTTAAATCGCCTCTGAAGCATACTTTTAGAGGCTATTTTAATTACAGAATAAAAAACTTAAAAATGTATTTAAAAATATTATTTGGCCTTAATTTTATAAATTGTTGAAACATTGTATCAAAATACAATTCACCTTCTTCATCATAAGCTCATATTTATACTACCGGGTGTCCGGGGGTTTAAACCTATTGTTTTTGTAAAATAAATTCAAATAATCAGTACGGGAACTATTTGGTTACCCTGAATTAATTTAGTTTTTTGTTAATTTTACACAATTGTTAAGCTGTATTGAGCGAGAAAGAAATGCTAATGAATTATTAAATTGTAATTTAAAAAATCCATAATAAATTAATCACTGCAATAATTTATTATCAGCATACAATAGAGAATATTGAAAATATTTTGTTTATTTGTGACTGAATAAATATTTTTACGTTATATTCATATTGAACAGAAACTTTAATTAGCTCGATTGACTGACATTTACATTACGTTTCGATCAAAACGTTAGAAATTATTTCTTCTTTAGTAAAAACTTTGTAATGCTGAGGTATGGATAGTCAACGAGGAGGGCACCTGATCTGTCCCAATAAGCTTCTGTTTCATACCAATAGAGGGTCATATGCCCAGACAGATGTAATGTACATCAAGGTCGGTTATTATTCGGTGTACTAGGCTTAAATTTTAAACCGTCAACTTTCAATGTCTTGATCTTGATATCAAGTCATCACAGTTTTGTACTGAAATAAAAATCAATCTCTTTACCGACTATAACACACATGCTTAGTCCGCCCGTTCTATTTAAATGCATTCAGATTAAATTTGAATAACCATACTGCCGCAACAACATTGTTGAAAACTACTTTGGCAACCTAAAGGTCATCACCGGCTACGGCACAACGCTTCCCATGGAAAGCACATTCCGTCATAGATACAACATAGCTTACTCCCACTATTTCTGCACCTATCCGGCTAGCGAGAACCAAATGACACACATGAAGCCTCTCATCGTCATCTTCTGAGTGCCCCCAGTTGAGAGTTTTCACCAACTATAAATATTTTGATCAACTAAAAAATTATTTAGGCGATTCATTTAAGGCTTAATTATTAATATAACCATGGCATTGCTATATTTCTAATCTCAATAGTAGTTCTAACTAACTGAAATTTTTAATTACATAAAGAAAAATACATGTTGTAAATGCTTATAACGATTAGCCATGGCTTTGAAGTGTATAGTAATTTCGAAAAACTAAGGAAACTATGTAATATTTTATTCATTATAATAAATATTATAATTCTAATCACCAATCTGGGTATTATAACATTCATGCCATTTTTTATCAAAATGAAAAAAAAAATTATAATATTTATTACGAATATACGGAAATACTGTAGGATTTCAAACTTTTATTTTCAGAGTCCCACACAAAAGAATTGTTTTCTTCGTGGCATATAAAGGAAAATTGATACCTGTATATTTTCAATTTCATTCTAGAATAACAGTTATGAAATGTGCTATTGGCATATAATTTTCACCGTTTTTTAACGATTAATCGCTGGAATGAGGTTAATATACAAGTGCACTGAAACTAAATATGCATTTTGGACTTTTCTTAGAGAAACTGAAATCAAAATTTTTCATAGAACTACAAATGAAGACCCAAAACACTTAAAGATTTTCATTTATGTAAGTCGTAGCGTTCTTTGAGGTATTGCATTTACATATGTGCTAAAATAAAAATCAACAGTCAGTTGTTTTGATAATGAAATTCTCCATTTCAAACAATTCTTGATGCTAAATTTGTGCAGTAAATATTATCAGTCTAGCTTTTACAGCCATCGTATTTATTTGGTTGTATTTGTAGTTGTATTTTATTAAGTTTTATTCGAAGAATAGGAGAAATTTACTATGGACGGATTTCGTTCAAAACTTGACTGAAATCTACAAATATAACAAACCATATAACAAATTGTATCCATTTAACTTATTGAATTTTTCAGTTATGTTCACATAGATAGACTCAATTCCAAAATTGAGTTTTTCAAATCCGGGGAGGTGTGAAAAGTTAAGGTTCGTCAAGTTTTAGAGTACACATTTTTCGACGATTACAATATTTCCCTTCATTTAGTACATAAGGAACGCATATTTTGTACACAAGTTGCATGCAGATGCTTATGCATATTTCGTTCTCAAGATGCACTCAGACACTTATACATATTTTGTGCACACAGATGCTTATGCATACTTTGTACAGATACAATAATGCATTCTGCAATTATGCAAAATGCTCACAGATGCTTATGCATACTTTGTACAAAAAACATTTACGCATACTTTGTACAAAAACATTTATGCATACTTTGTTCAAAAAACATTTATGCATACTTTGTTCAAAAAACATTTATGCATACTTTGTACAAAAAACATTTATGCAAACTTTGTATGCAAGATTCTAACAGATGCTTAAGCATATTTTTCAAAAAAGCATTTATGTATACTCTGTAGACAGTCACCTAAGAATACTCTGTAGACAGTCACCTAGGCATACTCTGTAGACAGTCACCTAGGCATACTCTGTAGACAATCACCCAGGCATACTCTGTAGACAATCACCTAGGCATACTCTGTAGACAATCA
>JAOUZG010003724.1:4215000-4229485 GCA_026289955.1 Argiope argentata
ACCTAGGCATACTCTGTAGACAATCACCTAGGCATACTCTGTAGACAGATACTTAAGCATACATTGAAGAGAGATACTTAGGCATACTTTGCAAACATACACTTAGGCATACTTTGCACACAGACACTTTGGCATACTTTATAGACCCACACTTAGGCATACTTTGCACACACACACTTAGGCGTAAGACAGATACTTAAGTATACTTTGTACACAAGATGTACACAAATACTTATATGCACTTTCTAAACAAGTAAAAAACAATTAGTTTAATTTTATCTAAGCTTGATTTTCATATTCATTGCGTGATGAAATAATTTGTTTCGAAATTCCGCTCTAATTATCCCGCTTCATCTTGGAGTAGACGCTTGGGAGTTCGAAAACTCCATTTAGCTTAACAACTTGTACTTAAAAAGAACAATGGCTTTGATCCGACTCGGAATGCAGCCGAGATAGGATTAAACTGCGGAAGTTACTTTTAATCGAAGATTTAATCTGACGGCCAGATATAATAAGATTCCGTTCCAAGATTATTCCCGGAATATCTTGCAAACTAACTAAGCTTTTCAGATTATTACCTAGAAATATTCGAATCCCTAAATTAAAGGGATTCGAAAATATTAAACCTCTAAATCTTCTAGAGATCTCCTAAATTTAGCTTTTGAAGTCAACCTTAAGAGGAAATAATTATTACACGAGAACATTCCCTTTTAAAGATTATTAAACGATATTATATAATATAATTATACAATACAATATAACATGATATACTTATATATAAAAATATAATATTTGGTGATTCATAGAGGGTAAAAATATTATTTTTAAATGAGAATAATTATAATTTTCCAAACAGGTAAAACATATCATACTTTCTAACATCGTCAGCCAGTTTAATCTTAAAATGTATTTGTGAAAACTAATTAACCCTTTATAGAAGAAAACAATTTCTAAAGTTAATTTTAATAGAATTAAAAATGTAATTTTCAGAAATTCTGTCAGCATCTGAAAGAATAGGAAGGATTCAATATTTTAAATAGAAATGGTTTGAATGCCATAAAAAAAGTGTAGACATCAAAAAATAAGAAGAAAGAAATTGCAATAAAATTTTTTTAGTTTAAATAGCAAAAGTAATAAGCATAAATAAGCAACAACAATATACATAAACAATAGCCTTTTTATCAAAAAATAAATTTTTGTAACATCATTTATGTATTTTTTTTTTTTGCTTATTTTCGGCTCGTTCACATAGAATTAATTGCCTTGAAGAAATGATCAAAAAATAAATGAACTTAATAATATCAAGATTTCAGGAAATGAAACTGTATGGGAAAGGAATAAAAACAGCGAAATAGTAAAAATGAACTTTCGAATTTTTAGTGATCTATATTAATAAAAATGCAACTCGAAATGCCTTGCTAAGCGCAAAACTGGAGAACGGCTTGACCGATTCGGCTAATTTTTTTAAAAAATATTTTGTTTAAGGCACGAGGATGGTTCTTATGGAGAGAAAAAATTAAAAAACTGCGTGAAAAATAGTTAAAACGACACTTTTCTTACTTTCCCGCCAAAAATCTTCATTTCCTTCCCCCACACCAACTGAGTTAGATAGCAGGAAGTAATAAATTATGATTTGTTTAGAAAGAAATATGCGAAGTCAGTTGGTTTTCATTCATAGATAACGGGATGTTTAAAAAAGAAAGAAAATAGTTGCTTTTATTATTAGTCGGTATGAATATTTAATCTATGCCTCCTATAGAAAGGAAAGTAATGAAAAAAAAGGATAGAAAAGAAGTGTGTGTGTTTCACCATTATTTCGTCTGTGCGAGGCATTTTCCAAGCTGTTTTTAAGCTTTCGCATCTCTTGAAAACCAATTGTGTCTTTATTTGTTTAGTGTGTTTACATTTATGAAAATTTGAATCTCATTATTCTATAAATACAGAATTTTAGATCTTTCCCTCTACTATTTAAGTAAAATATCAATTCCGGGACAATCATTGCTCGGATAGAAAGAGAACGATGAGTAATACAGTGAACAGATCATCTGAAGAAAATAATAATAAATAATACTATAAATGAATTATATGATTAACAAAATTTGGTTGGTTTAAAAATATTTTGGTGAAAAGGCACTGCTACATAAAATATCAGCGAGCATTAATACTGGCAAACCAACTGGTCGCCAAGGGCGGCCAGTAATTAATAATCTTGGTGATTTTTTTGTAATTAGAATTGTGTTGTATCTAGTTATATTAATTTGCCTTTCTGAAACAACATAAGGGCTAATTTGAAATTGTTCTTGTAATTTTGAACTTCTTTCAGATGACGGTGAAGACCAATGAGTTGGAATTTTCTTTTTAAGATTCCGCGCCTCGGTAGCTGGATGCTATTGGGTATAATTTCGTTATATTAACTTCCCATTTTAAAACAACTCTAAGACTATTTTAAGTCGGACCTCATAATTCTTAACCTCGTTCAAATGACAAGGACAACACCTGGGCTGACACCTCCCCCCTCTCCACAATGCACCAGAGGGGGGACGTTTAGACTGACGGATTTAACGTGCAACCCCCTTACACGATGGTTCTTCGGTGGAACTTCCTCGATTTCAGGTTCGGTTTGGAACATTTCTTTCTTTTGTCTCCAAATATCCCCGTACTTGGAATCTCTATTATTCTTTGTCGTATAATGCATATAAGTTGAAATATTTATTAAGTAAAAAAAAAGTCTAAGTTAAAAAGAAACCCAACAACTCACGAGCCGAGAACTTACACCATGCTACTAGGCCCTGAGTGTTATTGTGACTTAACGGATTTAATATTAAAAAAAAACATGTTCACTTAACGGAAATGGATTTCGCAGCTAGATTCCACCAGTCTGGAAACTGAAACCTTACCAATATACCACCAAAGTTTGTTTAAAATTAATCTGAGTAAATTTGGTGTCTTTAAGAACGGTCTAAAATCAGTTCCATATCAATTGCCTTCAAAGATATTTTCAAAGGAAAAAGAAATGCAATATTCCATCAATAATCAAAACTTTAAAGATATTTTTTTCAGAATTTAGAAGGTAATTATAATAAGATATTTTCAGTTGATAACAAAGCTGTATTAGTTATATTTTACAGATATTCAGTTTAGCTACATATATCGATTCAGTTTAAGATAAGTGAGGGTATCTGAAAAATAATGATTAAAAATGGGGTATTACGTATTTTCAGATAAGCCTTTAGCATTATATTATGAGCCTTAAAATGTATGATCATTGCTTGGCATAAAATATATCATATTCTACCAGAAAAATTCATAATATGAGTGTGATTACTCACAATTTGCAAATGTTGTGTCTCTCTTTAGATTTGACTGTTTTAAAGGTTTTCAGACTGTCTTAATGCAATATGTTCGGCATATATTATGAGAAAATCAATGTATTTCTGCTCAGTAACAAACATACAGGGTGTCCGAGAAGTCTTTGACACATTTCAAAAATTCGGTAAAAAAAAATAAACGAGATAGAAAGTAAAATTAAATTACATTTATTACCTTATATAGTGAAGTTTTTTTTTTAATTCAAAACTGGCCGGTAGATTGCGGTACTGAAACGTTAGAAAGAGTTATTGAGAAAATGGCTTCTCCAAGTGAGCGCGCGTTTTGTGTTATTGTGGTTTTTCGAATCGAAATCTGTTACTCAAGTTAAACGTAATTTCCGTACAAAATATGGGAAAAGACCCTCCATCTCGTAACAGCATTATTGCATGGAAAAATAAGTTTTTGGAAACTGGGAGTGTCCTGGGTCGACACAGAAGTGTCATCGATAGAATTCATCAGTCATTTGCTCGTAGCCCCCGAAACTCCGGGGCCCACATCGAGGTGTACCGATACATTAAAAAAACTTCACTATTTGAGGTAATAAATGTAATTTAATTTTACTTTCTATCTGGTTTATTATTTTTTTACCGAATTTTTGAAATGTGTCAAAAACTTCTCGGACACTCTGTATATATGACTTAATTTACTAATAGGTCATTTAATAAGTCGTGTACTTTTGATTGTATGACTACTGGTCATATGTAAATGTCAAGTGTTATGTCTATTTTTCTACTACCTTTCAGTTAATAATGGCTTTAGTATATTTGCTCTGACTCATATTTTTTTCCCGTTTCTAAAAAAAAATATTATCTGAGGTTAATCAGTCTGCCTTAATACCATAAAACAAAGATATTTTCGCAATTTAACGACTTTTATGACGGAGATATAAAAACCCATACAGATAATAAAACAATCTTAGTTTTCTGAAATCAAATCCACATGGATTGGAAAGAAGAAAAAAACATTGGGAAAAGGTTGGTACAACACCACACAAAAAAAGCGTTTCTCTCCTCGCTCTCGTATTTCGGAGGGCTGTTAGGGCAGAAATAGGACTCCCCGAACGCACATAAACTCAGCAGTTACAGGGGGATCAGATTTATAGCGACCGCCCAATCCCGGGAGTACCGTCAGCCACCACTTTGCATTTTTTATAGCGTCCGGCGAATAGAATCCGTTCCACAGTTTTGCGTGCAAAAATAAGTTCCATAAATTGTGTTTTTTAGAAGCTAATGAAGGGAATGGCGCTGGAGTTCTTATCGAGGACGTCATAACTCCGGATTTATTTATTTAGTGTTTTTCGTGTCAGGGGGGTTGGGCCGTTTGAGAGGGAAAAGAGAGATATTTGCTTAGTACTTGCAATCGAGAGTTTATAGGTGATAGCATAACATAAATAGATGTTATCTTGAAATCAGGTAAAAAGATATAATATAAAGTTACTTTTTTTGCTTTTTTCATTACAGAATTTGTAATATTTTTTAGCCAATTTTCAGAACAAAGAATCAAGCTGATTTAGATTACAACTGAACTACTTAAATTTAATACACTATTAATTTTATCCAGTTTTCTTTGGTGACTAGCTGGTCTATATTATTGAATTTAATTTAAACTAAATCACTTATATATATATATATATATAACTTTATATCCATCATTTTGCTCATTATAAAGACAGTAAGACATTACAAAGACAGCCATTTTCATTACAAAACATATATTAGATAATTGTCCTAAGAAATTAAACTGATTAATAGTATAGCTTAAATAAACAACAATAAAAAACCCATTATTTTTTTATCAAGTTTTCTTTGGCGACCATCTGGGTATTAGAAACAGTGTAGCTAACTCCATCTATTAAAATTGAATAGTATTATTTTTATATACCGGGTGTCCAAAAAGTTCCCGTACTCCAAATTTAAAAAAATCACTTTCCATGATTTTTTTTCAAGTATATTAAATTTTGCCATACGAATAATGAAACCATGGACATGCTTGCAGCTTTTTTCGGCGATCGACTTATCTCAAAAAATCTTTGGCCACCTCGATCCCATGATCTGACCAACCCAGACTTTTTTCTTTGGGGATGTTTAAAAGACAGAATTTATGAAGGTGGTCCTCAAATAATAGATGATTTGAAAATCGCGATTACCCAAAGGATACAAGAAATCACTCCTAGCATGTTAAAACGCGCTTCGAAAAACATGCGCAAACGAGTTCAGCTTTGTCTCCAAGAAAGGGATGGACATTTTGAGCATTTATTATAAGTGTAAGTTCAGTATTTTTTCCTTAGTTATGTTAAAAGTGCTTTTTATCATTGGCATAAGAATAATTCTTTT
Organism: Argiope argentata; assembly: GCA_026289955.1. NCBI lineage: Eukaryota > Metazoa > Arthropoda > Arachnida > Araneae > Araneidae > Argiope > Argiope argentata. Next base: position 4,220,703 of record JAOUZG010003724.1, read on the forward strand.
TAAACCTACTGTTTTTGTTAAATAAATTCACAAATCATCAGTACGGGAACTTTTTGGACACCCTGCATTTAGTATAAATGTTAATTCCTAAAGAAAAGAAGACGATTTTAATAGATGAAAGGATTTTCAGGATAGTTCATGAGATGTGTTTGTTTGTTCTTTTTTAAAAAGTCTTAGAATTTGACATAAGAAATACTCATATTTTATATTGTGAAGTAAGACATATCACTGTTTCTCGGAGCCACCTGAAGGCACACGGTACAGCCCTATGTAAGAAAGCCCGTCCCTTCATCGATGGGCGGAGCCAAATCCTTTACCTATAGGTATAACCGCCAGGGTGGAGAGATCCAACCACCATACCGGAAGCATCTCATTCACATTTCGAGATGCCCCGTGGGGGTATATATTGTGAAGTAAAACATTTGTTTAAATTAAGTAATCGCATGGTAGTTATCAGGAAAGTTAGTAAATACTGCTTACATATATGGTCATATCGCACAATTCAATATCCTTTAATTGTACTAAATTGACATACAATTATTTACAGTATTATAACGAAACTGAATGGTACTCAAAATATCAGCTAGCATCCTTTAGTTATTTTATCCTATAATAGGATAAAATAACATAAAATTTAAAAAATTTGGCTCTACTTAAGGAAACAAATCTTTTCCAGTTTTACTATTTTCTGTAGATGGATGGGTAGTGGGATTTAGTGGCGGAGGAACCATATTTGGCCATACTGTGCCAGTCGTATGGTTTAAAAATAAAAACGTGTTTATGTAAAATTCTGTAGAAATAGAGACTGATTAAAATATTGCAAAGCCGTGTCTTCAAACATTGTAAAAAGTTGCATCAAATTAAAATGTTAAACAAAATTATAAAAACCAATTGCTTTCCAAAAATTAAATAGGTTTTAGTGAGAGCATTCGCAAATCCACTGTTGAAGCCTTAAAAAATCGCAAACGTTTATTATTAAAACTAGGACACTCTATTAAAAAATGAAGAACCGTTAAAATAACTTGGCATCTAGAGTAGAAAGGAGTTCGATCGCTGAATAAAAGGTGTTTATAAGTAAAAAGATTGTGACCAATGTCTAGTCTAGACAATTAGATGTCTAGCTCTTGCACTGGTAAAGAAGGCCAGGATAAAATGATTGATTTTATGCTATGAAGTTAATTATTAATATGATTATTCCATGATTCCTGACAGAGTAAGTAGTGATGACATTGAAAAATATCTTTTAACATCACAGAGTTTGTAGTCTCGCTGTATAATCAAAGATCTATTTTCTGTAGAACTTTAAAAGGACGTGAAAAATCAAATATCAATTTAACATTATTTATAATATTAAAATAGTCGGGTATATTCCAGATTCTCAAAATAATGCGATGAGACAGATCTCCCAAAAATTAATTTATTTCAAGGAAAACAAAACAGGCTTTGAGAACTATTTCAATTTGAAGAAAATTTTCGATTCTGAATTTACATTTTTATCATTCTTTTTAAATCAAGGATTCAGAAATGTATTTAAATTGATGTTATTCGTAAGCAAACAAATCAGTCTTAAGTTCTACACAGCTGTGAAGAAAATCTCAGACTAAAACATTCGAAGTATGGGATCGAACATTTAAAATCAGTGGGGAAAAGCATTAATGCGGAGAACAGAAAATGGCACATCTTTAAAAAAGTATAAACCTGGGCTTCCCCAGCTGTGTCTCGAAGAAGATATTCTAAACTTTTCAAAATGTCTCTATCTTATGTAATAAACTATCTAGTGTACACTGCGTCAACACAGAAATGTATTTTTAAAATTACGTGAAACTGTTCTTGAGCGCTGGATATTAAAATATGTCTGGAGAAAGTAATTTTCTGTTTTTACCTCTTTATGTAAACTGTTTTCGAAGTATTTTACAAAATGGATTTGCAAGAAAAAACAAATAAAGTCCTGAGGAAAACATTGGCTCAGATCCAAAAATCTCCTGAATAATAAATGATATAAATTTATTTTTCTTTTAGAGAAACTTCTAAATAAATAATAATAAAAATATTTAATCTTTGAAGCAACATCATTATTTTTCTCCCTATATGATAATATCTTCATTTGAGCTATCCAAATAATTTTTTTGAAATACGAAAATTATTCAAAAAATTAGTCGCAACGTATTTTATCATTGGAAACCAAATATACTAGCCTTATAGAGTATTTTTAAAACATTTAAAATTAAATATAAAAACATTTAAATGATATAGTAATAAAATGGATGTAATTATAAATTGTTCTTACAACAAAAGAAGTATTCCAAGTAATATTCCAAATTTTTCATAGATGTCGCTACATCATATAATATAAAAATTCAAGAATAGGAATTGGTATTGATTCAAATCAGATGTCTTGCACTATCTATTGACATAATTCCATAAGTGCCTTTTTTTAACGAATGATACAATCAAATACCATTCTAATTCAATCCTGAGCGATTTCCGAAATTTGTGTGCAATACGTTTACTACAAAAATTTTCTAAAGAAAACACACAAATGGGCAATATCTATATATTAAAATGAATAAGGCGAAACAATGAGACAGGTATTAGCCAGGATTCGATTGATTCGTTTAAAAACTTTTGACTCCTAACTATATCATCAAGGATCCTTCGTTCAGACACACCTTCCATTTTTTGAAGGGAATTGAAAAAAATACAAATTATTAATGTATTTTCAATGGGAAAATCCGAAAGAGGTTTGGAAACCCCAACCACTGAATGTATTTCAGATAGGTTTATTTCATACGAATTCTCATTACAAATTCGTCATCAATGGTTATTTAACTTTTTCTTCCTTGTTTCAGGAGATTTTTCAAAATAAATCTCGGACTCAGACGTCATCCTCCAACTAGGTTAAAGTTTTTGAGTATTATAAATCAATCAGTATGCTTTATCAATTGTGTGATTTTTTTAAATAAATGCTTACAATAATATACTAATTTATAGTAAGCATTTATTATTATTTTTTCTTTAGTTTTTATCAACTGATGGGAAGTATTTTATATCTGGAATAAAATTTTTATTGAAATGGCAATACACTAAGTTTAACTTTGTTGAAATTTATATGTTCCTCCATCTCCTATCTTTTAATTTTCAAATGTAACTTTTATTAATACACACAGTTTATTTACATTAATCATCAAACCGTGAAATCTAAATTTATTTTCGAAACATTTTTAGCTCTTATGTTCAATTTAGTCGAAAAAATCTAAATTTTAAAAGCCCTTATTTTGGTTTTCTAATAAGTTTTAAATGGGTAGTGTTTTTAAAGAAATGCTATGAACTATTGAATTCTTTTAGTTTCTGAACCTAAATGGTAACGATATATTTCTAATTACTTTCAATGAACTTTGTTTTCGGAATTATAATTTCAAACGTTTGCCAAACAGTTATTGCCTGAAAAGGAATAATTTCATTTACAGATTTCTCCATATAATTTTAAAAACCCATGAGCATGAACGCAATGTTAATAAATTAAAGCTTAGTATTTTTTTCAAGTTAAAGCGCTTAATTAAAAGTTCTATAAAATATTATGTCAGAACTTGATGTTTTTGAAATGAGGCTTTTGGCGTCAACAAAAATCCGTAGGCAAAATAAAAATTTTGTTACCTGCACGAACATCTCAAAATATAAGCTTTTAATAACGCGTTGTCATCGCATTTACAAAAGCTCCGATTTAAAATAATAAGTTAATGACTACAGCAAATAAAACCGAGAAAAATGTCATTTTGAGCACGAGATTATATGAAAAGAAAAAAAAGGGAATGGGATATTTTTTAAAACAATAAATGAGAGGCAACGTTTTTTGGTTCATTTGCAATATTCAAGTGACTCATTCAATGAAACAATTAAAATGAATAAAAATATAATTTAACTTGCAAGAGCATGTGGTGCATGACTGTTTAATAAATTATTTTCTGCCATGATATATTAAAATATGCATAACAGATTTCATTTAAATCTTTTTTTAGAAATATCCCCATCAAGTACATCATCCCATTCTGAAAGTTCTCACCAGAACTTTAGATTTTAAAAGATTTAAAACTTTTATATTTTAAAAGGTGCTAAGAATTTAATTTTTGTGCAATTACTTTTCGGAGGGTATCCATAAACACAATTTTTATTGTAAAGGTTGTTCTAAACCGAAATTTTATTTATACAGCTTTTGCATTAATTATTTGTTTAAAAAAAGAAGTTTCGCATTAAAGAAATTTAACTAAGAGGCTTAAGTTGAAAATTCAATGCCACAACAAATCAGAAAAAGTTGCAACGGATATTTCCGAAGTATATAAGAAAAATGATGTAAAAATACATTTAAAAATTATACATTTATGGAAAAATGTGCGTAGGATTAGTATATGAAAATTACCAGATAAGTAGTAAAAGAACAAGATGGAATTGTAAAAAAAGTGTCTTGTAGTATTCGCAGCTTACCCGAGACAAAATGATTAACGAGATTTTAACAAGTGTCAAATTTTCAGCAGATTGGAATTAAAGTATAGTAGAAATAAAAATATTGTTTACAACATCATGAAAAGTTTTTTTTAGGATTAAGCTATACAATTTTTTTTACAATCACTGTGTGAGGAACATTTAAAATTATTTTAGTGAAAATATCTTGTTTTCATAACCAAAGGGAAAATATGTCTCTAAGGAAAATTTGCTTTCTTGCATTATGTATTTAAATGAAATATTTCTACTTTTAAAAGATATATTGAAAGATTTGTGCATTAGAATTGTATTGCCTATATTTTTTTTCTTTTTTGTATTTATAGATTTTTATTTATTTACTTGTCTTAGGTATTATTCATTTTGAATGCTACTTTCCATTTTTTTAAATTCACTCAACTATATTTATGTTTTTTTTTTATGCTTTTTCCTTTAGTTACTAAAAGTATATATTTACAATTCTTTCATTAAGGAATTAACTTTTTTCAATCGGCTATTTATGGGTAAATTTTAATGAAGTATCCAATTTTACAATTGAAGTTATCTAAAAAATTAAAATCGTAAAACTATATATTTTAGTCCACTTATATTGAAATACACAAACTCCTTAAGAGCAACACTTACTTTTGCGTTAGATGAGTTCGTCTTCTTTCATTTCAATAAAATTGAATTTTCATTTGATGTTACTGAAAATACTTTTGCAAGTTTTATAACTTAATTATACTTAAATATTATTTTCAAGCTTCCTCATTTCCTTTTATTTCTCTCCTTTGAATAAAGCCAAGTAACATTAACAATAGATTAATATTAACACGAACAAAACATGGCGCCAATAAAAATTCGCTTTAAAAACATATAATATATACGGCATCAAATCATTTTTTGATTACAAATATATTTTTAATTAAACTCAAAAAAATTGAGCAACACATTTTTAATTTAATTAATAAAAATTTACGTACTCTACTAAAAGATATTTCTAATCCTTTAAAAGTAAATATTTTTCCTTACGTTGCCAGCAATTTTTCAAGAATTGTATAAAATTCAATTAAGCGTCACGTTTGGCAATTCAGAAATAAATAAAACAATTTAAAATACTAACAAAATTTTTTTCATCGAATATGAAGGGCAACAATAGCATTTTTTTAATTCTTAAAGGCAAAATTCCAATTATTGAAAAAATAATAATTTAATGGACTGCCACCAAGCCTATAGTAAAAATTTTCTAATGCTTCAGTATTTGGACGAAAAATTTCCATTTTGTACACATTAGTGGGTAAAAACATCTAATATTTTTTTTAATTTATATTATTTATAAATAATAAAATATTTTAAATTTTTATGAAAATTGGAGATTATTTTTAACTTAAATTAAAAATCGAAATCTTTTTTCTAAAATCTGCAATTTTATTTACGAAAAGAGTGTGAACTTCTTTTGAACTAAAGAATGTATTTTATTTCATTTTCTGGCAGAATTGTTAACTATTACAAGCAATTTTTAGATACATTTTAGATAAATTAGCTGATTTCTTTCAATTAAGTAATGTTATTTGGCATTTTTTTTTGTCAGAAATTGAATGAGAAAGGGTAATAGTACGTAAAATTAATGAATTTTTTAAATAATTAATTTAGAAATGTGATTGAAGATTGATTAGGAGTTGAAATTTTCATTTCAATTGACATAGATTTTTTTTCAGTTTCGTGTTTTATCACATGAGAAACTAACTATAGAAGAAATAATGTTAATTATCGATTTTATCATTTCTGTAAATATTATTGTCTAGTATTGGTTTCGTACTTTTTTAAACAATCTTTTTTAAAGATTTGTTAGTATTCAAAAATTAATTAACATAACCTTGTTGTGGGAATAGTCATTTTCGTTTTGTAAATTGAAATCTATGAGCAATAGCAGCTGATTATATAATCGTCTATATGTACGTACATAAGCATATATACCCATGCACTTCATGTGAGCATATATGCACATATATTTATAAGCATACATGGATTTATAAGCATATATACACTCTCACATATACACACGTGCATATAAATACATGCACGTAAACAAGAACACACACACACACACACACACATATATATATATATATATATATATATATAATGCACGTAAGCAAGAACACACACATATATAAATACATGCACGTAAACAAGAACACACATATATAAATACATGCACGTAAACAAGAACACACACACACACACAAATACATGCACGTAAACAATAACACACACACACATCTATAAATATATGCATGTAAACAAGAACACACACACACATAAATACATGCACGTAAACAAGAACACACACATATAAATACATGCACGTAAACAGTATATTGCACGTTTTCGATGTATTGGAATCACATTTGGTGCAGTGATGGATTCATTAAAAACAAAATTTAATACTTAAAATAGGTTTCTTAATTTTTCAATATTAAGCTATCCTCTGTAGTGTCTTCAAGTACTTTCCCCAATATTCAAAATTTTTTTTGGAGAAAAATAAATTTAGAAGTTGTTTATAATATTAAAAAAAAACCCCAATGTCTCAGGTATTTTTTAAAATAAATTCCAGAAGCGGTCTCCTTCAACAAACACCATCAAAGTTTATTTCCCATTACAAAATTGTATTATGAAACATTTTATTTTAAAGTACCTATTTCTATAAAAGATAATATATTGTTTTCTGCATCTTATTTAATCAAATTCAGTAACATCACACAAAATATTGTGTGTGTGTTTTTTGTAGTTAGATAAATTATTTTAGTAATACTTTCTCATCTGTTCATATAATACCATCTGCAACTTAAAATGTAACTTTGAGAAATGCGCCAAAAAAAAAAAGAGTTGTTGAATATTCAGATGTGAAATATATTCATCAAGCTAAACAAAAAAGAACAGATCAGAAGATGAAAACAGAACGAACACATTAAGAAACTGTAGACGATGGAAAATGCATACTTCAGCAAATGCATAAAGGAGAGCTAAATTTTGTCTGTCTGTTCTGGAGAGCAACCTGTTATAAGAGAACATACTGAAGAATTAAAACAAGAAAGAAGGGGGGGGGAATTCATGCAAATTTAATAATATAATTTACAGATGTATTTCAGTATTTCAAAGCTCAGGTTATGTTAAATATTCTGTACAGAAATTTCTTTTTCTGGCCTGTTTTATTGCAGATGCATATTCAATTCTGCTTCTGAAATCACCTGAATCATTGAAACTTTTGTTAAAAATCCTGATACGAATGAATTAATTCAACAAAAATAGATTTAAAGGGGCATTTACGTTTGTTTGGGAGGTTATTGATAATGTATGTAGAAAATGAAGTTTAAGAAACTGTTTGAAAGTTGATAGGAAATTTCGCTATCAGCATGAGGTGGTTAAAAATAAATTTTGAAACAAGAATAATCTTAGAAATGTTAAGTCTAAAACATTATAATGGTACGATGTCTCTGAAGAGAGCTTCGTTTTAGTTTTTTTCATCTATATCCTTTTTAGCTTGTATTTGTACATGTTAATTTACATGCATCTCTAAATATACTTATCTTAACTGCTTATAACCAGCTTCCGAAAAATATTTTTCTGAGGAATAGAATCCCTTCCTAATACAATTAAATGAATAATATATAAATATTTTATTAAAATATTTATATATTATTCATTAAATAAATATATAATTATAATTTCCAATTTCAGTAAATAAATAATTTATATATTATTTATTCTATAAATATTAAAATATTTATAGAATACTAATAAAATAATTTATTAATTCTAATACAAATATATTATCGAAAATAATTCCTTTTTGTGTGTATTACAATAGGCCTAAATAGAATGTATTCTTATAAGTATTATAATAGACTAAATCGAATTCACTCTAATATAAATTATAATCGACTAAATGGAATGTTTCCTATATATGCTATAATAAACTAAATGTGATACATTCTCGTATATATTATAAGAGATTAAATAAATGCGTTCTTACATATATTTTAAGAGATTGAATGGGAAGTATTTTAATAAATATTATAACCAATTATATGGAATGCACTTTAATAAATATTATAACCAATTATATGGAATGCATTTTAATAAATATTATAAAATATTAATTGGAATGTATCTTAATAAATATTATAACATATTAAATGGATAACATTTTAATAAATATTATATTAAATGGAATGCATTTTAACAAATATTATATTAAATGGAATGCATTTTAACAAATATTATAACATATTAAATGGAATGCATTC
>JAOUZG010003724.1:4251652-4295599 GCA_026289955.1 Argiope argentata
GTAAGTAGTACATTGCACAGGCCCCCACAACTTACAGTAAGTAGTACTTTGCACAAACTCCCCAAACAAAGTAGTAAATAGTACCTGCACAGGCCCCCACACAATGTAGTAAGTTGTATCTTTCACAGGCATCCACACAATGTTGTAAGTAGTACTTTACGCATGCCCCCACACAATGTAGTAAGTAGTACCTTGCACATGCCCCAACACAATGTAGTAAGTAGTACCTTGCATATGCCCCCACACAATGTAGTAAGTAGTACCTTGCACAGGCCCCCACACAATATAGTAATACCTAGCACAGGCCCCCCACACAATGTAGTAAGTCGTATCTTTCGCAGACATCCACACAATGTAGTAAGTAGTACTTTACACATGCCCCCACACAATGTAGTAAGTAGTACCTTGCACATGCCCCCACACAATGTAGTAAGTAGTGCCTGGCAAAGGGGTCCATACAGTATAATAGTGCTTTGAAAAGGCGCCCATTTAGTACAATGATGGTTTGCAAAAACACCCATATAGTATAGTAGGGATTTGCAAAGGCGTCCATGCACTATAGTAGTACTTTGCGAAAACACACGTACAATGTAGTATTACATTTATTTCTGTCATTCGAAATATTTTAAACATTCAAAAACTAGTTTACTAAACAGGATCTGCACATCCCATGCCTTTGATGATGCATATCTACACATGCCTGCATGGTACTTATTTCCAAATGGAAAATGTGAAGTTTATGCAAAAACAAATCCGATTATGGCACATCTTTACTTTACACGCGCATATAAAATGAAATGTTATATTTTAGTTGATTTTAACATTCAAGGTTTTAGAGAAGCAAGAATATTTTAGAATACAGATATTTATAATGATAGTTTAAAGCTAAATATCTTTATCAACAAATATTAACTGTTTTTTAAGTGAGTCTTTTGAAAAGAAGACACTGATTTAAATATCGTCATCGATATCTGAATATCATTGAAAATGTGTTAGACCAAATCGAAACTATACCTCACGTCAATGCAGAACATTTGGTTCTACGAAAAATTTAAAACGGATTTGATCAAATTGCGTAATAATTAGAGAAATTAACTTATTATTAATAATTATATATTTGTGTTTATGCATAAAATTTCGGAACCACTATTGGTGAACAGTATTTTATTTGGTGATATTCTGTCGTTACTATAGATTCTTGCCACGGACAAGCGCGCTGTCGGCCGACAGTTATTTTAAGTTGAATGAGCGTCTCCTGTTTTTGAAATAAAGCCAACTAGGACCAAGAGTACGCATTAGCTACACACTCATCAATCCGCTAACACATCCTCATTTACAGGGCACAACCACGTACCTCACAGATAGTACACAGAAGAGCAACCATGCCTTGACCGGGATTCAAATCCGAGAGGCCCAGATTACGAGAAAGACGTGCCACTCATGAGCCAGGACGTCAGCGGTGCTATTCTTCTTCTAAATAATACAAAATAATATGGAATAAAATATATCATTTTGATTTTCAGCTTTTGAATATACATTAGCTTTCAATCACAAGACAGAAATCAATGGCATAATATTTTTGAAACTCCTTTCAATGGATAATTTGATGTAAATTATTAGAATTTATTGAAAAAAATATTTAAATTAAAAAATTTACATAAATTTTTAAAAGAAATTAGTTATATTTTTTATTTTCAGAAACTTAAATCATTGCAAACAAAAATCAATTCTTTTATGTCTATGGTTAATAAGGGATATAAGACATCTTCGCCTACTTGAACCCGTTGCGATTCCCAACAACATTGAGCATTTCTACGTGCTCACCTAGGAGATTACAGGGAGCATCCGAACATCTATTTAAGGGCCAGTAATGTATTTCTAATGCAATAAGTGGCTCCAAACTAAAATAGATATCCCCTTGCTTATACATCGTCAATCAATAGGGCGGTCTAATCCTGTAAGGAAGCCTCCCGCTGACTCTGTAGGAAATGGGGGGAGCTTTATTTTATCAAGATTTGATCCGTGACATCATAAAGAATTCATCGGTGACTTTCTGAAATGAGAATGTGATAAGGAAAAAAAACCGTTTGCGGATAGGTTTAACAGAGACGAAAACATTACGATATTGGAAAATCAAATACTAAGGAACGAGTGGATTTTAAATGCGTCAAGTTTTTTTTTCTTTTTTCAATTCAATGTTTGTTAAAGGTTAGTTACTTTATTAGATAGCATGTAATAGATTTTCAAGTAATTTAAAATGCAACATTTGACAATAAAACAGCTGTATAGTGCTGTATTTCCCAAAGAATTATTTGCAAAAGTATATAAATAAAAATAATGTTGAAAGTAAAAAGGCAACCGGTGTGTATAAAACTTAAAATGATATAGGGTTCTTTTACATTTTTTAAATCAATTATATTCCAATAATCAGGCTCGTCCATTCAACTAATAATATGACTAATCCATGGGTAGTAAAACGGTGCTTATTGATAAGTAATATATTAACGATGCAGGTAATCAATGTGTTAAATATTGCCGCAAAAAGAAAGAATGTTATGCTTTACCATGGCTCGATTTGCAGAGCATTGGGTTGTTAACTCGTTGGTCCCTGGTTCGATTCCCGGCCAGCGCATTTTATCCGAAGCCTGGAATTTTAATTCAAAATTGGTCTTATTGTTTCTCTAAAATCAAGATGATTCTAGAACATTCTTTACTATTCGAACGAGCTGATTCTCAATTGTTCTCCAGATGTATAAAAGCTGAGTTCAGCTCAGTTCTTCATTCTGTTCTCCAGCGAGTTGCTCGGTGCTAATAAACGCAATTGCTTCTAACTATTCGAGTCTTTAATTCAGTCTTCGTGACAATATTTTGAACGGAAGCTAGTGTATGATAAAAACTCTGCTGTATATGCCAGAACGCATAACCGATATGCAAAAATGATGTTACAACAATATGAAGAAACCACTTCGTGGCAATCACTAGAAAATTGTACCAGATATTTTTAAAACTAAACATGATCTTCTCTGTCTAAGTATCAACATAAATGGTACCCAATCAGATTTAGATACTAATAAGAGTATTCGTTGATTTCCATAACTCTAACCAGAAACTAGGCAGAGTTAGAGAAGTTTCATTAAAGTACCATAAATATTTTATCCAGGTTCTTACAATTTATATGATCACCATTAATAAATCCTCAACTCTTGTATACAGTTTAATGACGTGAAACTCTTCGGTCAAAAAAGAGGGTAGCGTTTAAACACAATGTCTTTATTTACAGCCTCGTATACATAAAAACAACTCGTTCTCATCTGGGTTAATATGATTGATAATATTAACATCTCAGTTAAGAGCTATACATAGATCTAAAAACTATCCATCGATTTACAGTAAAGCACCACATTCACTTTCAGTGGGTGCCTTCCCACATCGGACTTGAAGGCAACGAGAGAGCTGACGGTCTCGATGTGGCGGCCACCACCTATGAAGTTGGTAATGTCCACACTCTCACGTACACAGAGATCTTCTCAATTGCAAAAGTGGAGACAAATAAGCTTTGGCTTATTCCTCTTAATGACCCCTGGTACTTTAGAAATTGTCCCGGACGGGCCCTCCAGATCAAGAGAGATAGAAAACATATTCTCTCTCGATTTATCAGCGAATATATGAAAGGCCTTGCTTTTCACCTGGGACAAAAGTATTTCCCGAACTGTCATTGGTGTAAAAGCGTTCGAGCTTCTCCCACTCCCATTTTAAATTGTCTAAATTTTACAAAGCCATACACACTCAAAGACTCAGTTTTATTTAAGGACTTTTTGGAAATATTGGGTTCTATGGAGATGGTCTAGTATTGCTGGGCCATCTGAGATTAGTAACAACACATACATGGCTAGTTCATCGATTAAATTCGGTGAAACAACCTCACAATAAAGGCTAACAGGCTGTTAGCACATCTGACTACTATGGCGTAGCTCAAGGGATCCACCGGTAATCATCGGATGGAACTTAACTCAGAAGCCTAAATCACATAGAGCTTCTCTCTCTTCCTTTAAAACGATGATCCTCTGAAGATCTCTAAGCTCCGAAGTCTCTCTTGAATTCTTCAGTTGCTCTCTTCTGCCGAACTCTCCCACAGATCCCTCTCTTTGATCTCTCCTCTGAGCTCTATTCCAAATTATTGCATTTTATCTTCTGTCAAAACTCCGCCTCTCCTTTTCACATTGGTGCACTTGAGTTTCTGGTTACCCAATAGTTACTCAGGAAAAGAAACAAATGGTCTCCAGGTAACTGTGTGGATATTTGTTAACGATCCATCTTCGTAGCTGCCTCTTCACAATAACGAAAGATTTACATCCGAAGGGTTTGACACTCTTCCCCTTTTAAGACTCGACTTATTTCCTTGTAAAGACGAAAATCACAATTGTGATTCGTTATCTGGATTCGACTTAATGTCCAAAAAAGTGACAATAAGGGGCAGAATATCTCATCTATCTATATGGACCAATTACAAAGTGAGAGAGTCACACAGTTCACCTCACAGCTGACTGTAAAGGCCAAATATCACGCTTGAGATTCATGGGACGTTCAACCAGTGAAACAGATGTCTCAGAGCAAAGAATATGAATCTTTGCAACACTGACCAAGAACCTGTTGTAGATCTGACATAAACAGAATTGCGATATTATAAAGTAAAGGCTTGATTCACTTTGGAAAATTTCGAAATTTCTCCTAGTTTCTGCAGGAAAAAAAATGGAAGATATCATTTAACCAACAACTCCATGTATTTATATTATTAAAACAAAATTCTTAAAAAATATATATTTGCATTAGAATTTTAGATATCTAAGCAGACACGTATATTGTATCTTTTAAATATAATATTTACTTAAATTTGCTACAAATGCAGTAAGGGTGATGATAGGCATAAATAAAAAATAAGCAACACATATATATAGATTATTTTGAAATAAATATTTAAAGTTTATTCTACGAAGTAAATTTTCTACAACACATATCACTTGTATTTTCAAATAATTCATATGTTTATGCATCTTAAATTAAATGCAAAGTATATTGAGGAGGCTTCTTAATATGGAGATCCGATATTCAAATATTGTATTTAAAGTAAAAATAAACGTTATTATATTTTTTTAAGTGAAAAATTCAATATCAAGTTTAAACTAGAAATATAAGGCTGCAGACACTATTATTACCCCTTCAATATTATTTCTAGTAAATTCAACTGGTTAATATATTTTCTAATATTATATTTTAAAAGTATATATTGTATAAAAGTTATATATATTTCAAAGTTATGTCATGAATAATATACAATATATTCCTTCTACTGGGAGTGGATCTTTATTAACTTGTTATGCGTGAACCATTGAGAGTATAAAATATATGAATTTCCGTGTATCAGTAATTTTATTTATTTAATACCGTAACAAAATTTTCAATAACCCATGGATCTAAAATATAGTGACTCTTCGTGTTAACTTATTGTTAAAATGTAATAATGTTTTGAAATGTAACCTTCAATATTTTAAAAAGATTCCTTAAGATTGTAAATTTCCAAATGCCAGAAAATTTTAATTTTTTATATGATAGAGTTTCAGACATTACATGCATTTTCGTCTAGTATTTGAAAGAAAATTTTGCTTTATGTAAAAATAAATTTTTGGGGTTTTCTAAATTTTGCCAAATTATTTTTTATATCTGTTTCATGTATTTTGGTTTAAGTTCAAATAATTATTGAAAATAATAAAGCAAAATATTTTATTAGTGTGTTAAAAAATATAAAAAATTGAAATGAAATCTGAAAGTTCAACAAAAATTGTAAAAGTAAGAGATTATTATAAACATATTTTTATTCAGGTCTCGCGTTTTTATGAATTTTAAATGCAAATATTTAATCCCAAATTGTATGAAAATGCAATGGTTTATATTTTAAAAGAATATTTATTGAGATTTTATTTTCCTATTCTATTACTTAGAGCAATTCTACTTTCGAGTTTTTGGTTGACAATTGTATTTTTTTAAATAAAAAATGCTTCATCTATATTTTTAAATCATTTACTTCTGTGTTCTCGAAAACAATATATTATTTTATTATTTAAAAATTTGTCAATTAAACATTAAACTTAATTAAAGTTTGTGTCCATGTGAACTGCTACGTTTAAAAAGAATTTCAAAAAAAAAAAAAAAAAAAAAAAAAAACAGTTGCAAAAGACCATACTATTTGTGATAATTAAATCTTCCTTGGATGAATTATTACTTTTTTTATGAAATCAATATGGTGCTATAAATCATGTTGATTATTAAAGTAAGATATAAAATCTCAGTATATATACATGAAATAAAATATTAAGAAACAATATGACGGAAATATCGGTCATCATGCAAATTTACTAGTTAAGCTCAGTACCAAATCTTCAATGATTCCCCTTTTCTAAATCTCTTCTCTCAATATCGTTTTTATTTGGAAAAAAATCTCAGATTAGTTGTAAAAAATATTCAAGAAAACATAAGTTTCTTCCAACCATAATAAACAGCGGAATAAGAAATTTAAACCATGTATAATGATTGTGACATTTGATTTTATGTAAGCTACGTTCCCTAGTTATGCAATATTGGCGAAAAAAAATTGGCAGGCAATATACAATTTACAGTACACTTATTTTGAGTATAATATTTTGTTCACTGAATGTTTTGTGGAAATTCCCAAAATCATGCAAAGAAATTAAAAATTACGAGCTATAAAATGACTTTAAAGAAATAATACACTTTTTAGTATGTCATGTAAAGAATACTTTTAAAAAACTTTATTGGAATTGCGTTATTTGAAATAAAAAAAGTCAACTTCATTTTGGTTATGTATTTAAAATCTTGTTGTTGTTGCTATAAGTGGCACTTGTCATGGGGCAAGCTTCGGTGAGACATTAGTAAGTTTTAAGCCAAAAAGAGCTTTTGTTTTGTACTAGCGCCAACTGGGGCCGCGATAAAAACTTTTGCTACTTATTCATCACAATCACTTGAACAGCCCGTTTTTACAGGAGAGCACATTCACACACCTTACAGCTAGAACACAGAAGAACAATGCCCGAACAGGGACTCAAACCAGAGACGCCCAGTTCATGAGAAGGATGTGCTATCTCTGTGTCAGAATGACGGTAAAAATTGTTTGTACTTTATAGTACGATTCCTTAAAACTACTTTTCATAGAATAAGAATTATTTTAGCGCAAGTAAATCGTTTTAGTAACCATGTGTCCTTGCTGCGTATTGTTGAATATTATTAACTGCTTGATTAACCCTTTCAGATTCGAATTTTTAAAACGGGGAATAAAAATAAAATTGATTAGAGTCACCACATTTAATTCCATCTTATTTTTAACATGCGTAAAAGAAACTCGAAGTCACGACAAATGCCATCCTCAGGCTTGGAAAAAAAGTCCGAAAGGGCTAATGAACAAATTCTGAATAAAGATTAAAAAATAATATTGGATAATGAAGTTCAAATGAACTCTTAAAAACTTTACATCATTTAGGCATTTTTGCAATAGTTAGTAACCAGTTATTGCATCAGGTCTATAAATACTAAAGAGAATCTGATGTTCGTTTATTACCAGTGATAACATTAAATGCATAAATACAAAAAATGTTTAAGGCAATACACATCAATACTTTAAATCAACAATGCATTTTTGAGCAGAAAATTCAAACAGATCGAAATATTTGTGTTTTACATACTTCCCCAAAACCAAATATTGTATCTCCATTGTTAGCTTAAGACTCATTATACGCTTCTGGAGTGAATGACAATAAGCCCCCGGATTTTAAACACCATCGCGTTTTAAATATGTTTGCTTGGATTTCTTAAGATACATTTCGCGTGATTCAAATCTGAAATGCGGCTACAAGCTACAGCGCCGATTCGGATATTTTTATGGCAAATTTACAGTTATTTATTGTGAGTATCGAATACTCCAGTTGTGTAAGTAGAGGCTTGTATTATTGTTATCGATTCCGGGGCAAGTTGTAAATGACACAGTCACGGATGGTTGGGAGGTAGGGGTGGAGGGAGTGAACGTTTTGTGAAAAAGCAACTTCCTAGCATTTACAGACATTTCGTGATCGTTCACAATCACACGCAATGTCAATCTCCCGGTGAATTTTGGGGAGGAGAGAGGGACAAGGTAGGGGTGGGGGGACGTCTTGTTTCCTTTGTTGCTCAATCTTGCACGTCAAGTAGTAAGTTCGCGTACATGAGTTTTCGTGGCAAAGTTCAGACACCAGGGGTTTTTAAGTGAGATGGATCAATAGTATTTTTAAAAGAATGGTAAAACAGCGAAACGTACTGGAAAAAGAATATCATGTGTGAGCTGTGTAATTAATGTTCCAGGAAATAACAGTTGAATGTAACACTTCCGCCGGGATCTGCATGTAATGGGAATTTGAGCGATCACTTTGGAAATGAATTGCTTTATAAGTAGCTCTAGTCTCATTTCTTTTTAACTTTCATACTGTAATAATAGCTTCATTAATGAGGTTGAAATGTGAAGGGTTTTGTATCATTGAAAAGAATTTTAGATTCAGAAAATGGTGAAAACCACTCACACAATATAACAGAAAGATTTAAAATATGTTTTTCTTAACATCTTGATTGTCATGTGGTCACCTGTGACCAGCAGGCCAGTATAAATTATATTATAAGACGTTCAGCACGTCAATTAACATTTTAATAAGCCAGGACATGACAAAATAAAGGCTGTTAATTGATTTCCTGCTTTTATTTTCTGATAAGTATATATACAAAGAAAATTAATAATTTACATAGTATATATACAAAGAAAATTATTAATTATATCAGAAAGCCCGATACAGAGATTCTGAAAAAAATTAACATTTAAAATCACACAAAATTTGTCGAATTTAGTTTATATGTCTGTCAAAATGATAATTCCAAAACAAAATGGTCTAAAGGTGGTGAATATTCAATATGTGGCTTTTAAATTAAACGTGGACAATCTTTGAAATATTGAATGAAGTCTATGAGAATACAGTCTAAATGTCTTCCCGAAAATCAAATAGAAAATGCTAGTTAAAAGATTGAAAAACTCAGCCTTTCATTTTATTTTTCAAATTCGCAAATATGTATCAATGGAAGTACAAAATACGCCAATAGTTGACAATGAACCGACTTTTATTTTCCTGTATATGTAAATTCTATAATTATAAAATGCGACAACAAATCAAATTAGTATGTCATGGATTAATTAAAATTTGTTAAGTTGATAACAAAATTCTATATTTGCAAGAAATTTTGGTCTAAGGCGAAAGGAAGAATCCACTATGTTTACTCGGCTTTCTTAAGATGTCGGTTTCCCTGAGAATCCCTAATAATTAACACTTCACTAATTGATTCCCACTACAATCTAACTGATGATTCTCTTTGACAAAAGCATATCAAAACAGGTAATCTAATTTGGTAGATAATTCTAATCTACATATCTTTGGTAGATAATTCTAATTCTTAAGCATAGCAGAAAAAGCGAAGTAAACTATAACGTAGGCAAGTGTAAAGAAGGGAATATCGATTGTTTTTAGACAAATTTAAGGAAAACAGCATTTAAATCTGGACTTTTATTAGCGAAATAAAAAGCAAAATCTTGAACTAAATTTTGTAATCATATTTACAAAATAACCGCATAAAAATTTATTTCAAAAGATAGCTAACAGATGACGACACAACTATAGAATCACAATTTAATTAAGTGAATCGATGGGCTGATGAATATCATATTTTCAGATATTAATCAATTTGAAACCAAAACTGGAAAACTATAGTAGGTGAAGAAGTGGGTAAAATTTATTATTTTATTCCAAAACTACGAATATAAAATAAGTCAAATTGAGCGCATAAAAAGCGTGTTTGCATCTCATTTATATGCATGTCAGGAGGAGACTAGTTTCCAGCACTTCAGAAATAAATAAATGTAGACTAGTTAAATGCTTCAATACCATTATTACTTCGACTGTTTCCTGCTAGTAAAATTCGAGCGTACTTTTCTTTACTAGCAATAAAAATAGTTACTGGTTAGAAACAACCATGAAAACTTTTATTTCCCTGATGTTGATTATAAGAAAAGCGAAACAAAAATCCAAATGTATTTTTTGAGCTAATCCCTCAAAAAATAAAATTTTAAATTTATCTTTTATTTTTTGGATCATACTCACTGACGGTTAACACTTTTATACTCTACAAAAACAGGTGCGAGATTAACTCTATGATAGGGTTCTGCGTCAAAATGGGGTTGGATGTGCTTTTCTTCTAATGTATATATTAAAACATACATAAAAATACAAAACTTATACACTCGACACGTAGTTCAATCTAGAGGTTAAGCAGGGGCGGTGACCATTAATTGATGACTAAGATTTAAGGAGAGAAATTGGAATTTAAACTGATGCTTAAAATTTCTTCAATTTTATTTTTTGAGAAAACTTCTTCATTTTAATCCACTAAGCCACAACTGCTAATTCACTCGCAAAATTCATTTAGATAAAATGCGTACTTAAAGCAAAGATTTATCAAAAAAAATATTCATTTTCACAAGAATTTAACGCATTCTTCATCTTCAAGTGAAAAATACTGAAATCCTTGCATTTTATCGATTGAGCTACTTGACTGCTGATTTCAATTTTCATTACAAACTGTTAAAACTCCATATAAAGTATTAAAAATTAATTAAATTTAGTTAATGAATTAATAATTGAAAAAATCTGTATTAAAAATCTGTATCAAGTGTCATTCACTACAAGTTTTAAAAAATGTATCTGAACTTGAATAGATGAATAAAAAATATTTTATTAAAGATTGAAAAATTAAGCAAAATATATATAAAAGAGTGTGACCTAATAGTAGGAATTGAATTAATTCAGTTTCAAATAGATACTTATATGTATTATATATATATATGTGTATCTTGATCTCATTACTATCTCTAAGAAAGTTAGAGAAACCATAATAAATTGATTGATTGATAGATTAATTGATAACATTCCCATATAAGTTCAACCCAATCATGTAAACTACTTCGTGGATTTATAATTCATCAAACACGCAGCCGCACAATAGTCTTAAAAAACAAAGGAGTAAATGAAAAAAGCTGGATTTTTCCCGCATTGACGGTTTTTCATAGTACCGTCACATGCTTAAACACTCAAATTAAAGTACACGTCCAGATTAATTATATATATATATATACACTGAAGTGACAAAAGTCATGGGATAGCAATATGCAAATATACAGATAGCAGTAGTATCGCAGCGAAAAAGTATAAATACGCAGTTCGTTTTCCAGAGCTTTCATTTGTGTTATTCATGTGAACAGGTTTTTCGTGATTTATGGCGGCACGACGAGAATTAACAGACTTTGAACGTGGAATGTTAGTTGGAGCTAGACGCATGGGTCATTCCATTGCGGATATCGTTAGTGAATTCAACATTCCGTGATCCACAGTATCAAGAGTGTACCGAGAGTATGAAATTCCAGGCATCACATCCCATCGTGGACAGCGCAGTGGGCGACCACCTGCACTTAACGACCGAGACCGCCGACGTCTGCGTAGAAGGGTCAATGTTAATAGATACACAACACTTAGTCAAATAACTGCAGGAATCAATATGGAACGTACGAGGGACGTGTCCGATAGGACTGTGCGGCGAAATTTGTCTTACTTGGGCTATGTCAGCAGAAGACCGACTCGAGTGTCTTTACTGACAGCACGACATCGCCTGCAGCGACTCTCCTGGGTTCGTGAGCATATCGACTGATCCCTAAACCAGTGGAAAACCGTGGCGTGGTCAGATGAGTCCCGATTCCAGTTGTTACGAGCTGATGGTAGAGTTCGAGTGTGGCGCAGACCCCACGAAGCCATGGACCCAAGCTGTCAGCAAGGCACTGTTCAAGCTGGTGGTGGCTTCATAATGGTGTGGGCTGTTTTTAAATGGCATGGACTCGGTCCTCTGGTGCAACTGAACCGATCATTGACTGGAAAGGGTTATGTTCAGGTGCTTGCAGATCACTTGCAGCCATTCATGGACTTCACGCACCCACACAACGATGGGATTTTTATGGATGACAATGCGCCATGTCACCGGGCCAGAACTGTTCGCGATTGGTTTGAAGAACATTCCGGACAATTCCAGCGCATGATCTGGCCACCTAGATCGCCCGATATGAATCCCATCGAGCATTTATGGGACATCATCTAAAGATCCGTTCGTGCCCAAACTCCTGCACCATCCACACTTTCACAATTATGGACGTCTATACAGACAGCATGGCTCAATATTCCTGCAGAGGACTTCCAACGACTTGTGGACTCCATTTCACCTCGAGTTGTTGCACTTTGCCGGGCAAAAGGAGGACCGACTCGACATTAACAGTCATCCCATGACTCTTGTCAAATAAGTATGATTGAAAAATAAAATATATATATATATATATATATATATATATATATAATTGAAAAAAATCGTAATATTTAATTTTGCATTGTAAGAATAGATGCATATAATATAAAAAGTGTTCTTTTTTTCCCTACACAATTCCCGCAGAGCGTTTTTATATTACAAATTTATTTTTCAATCAAGATTTTTAAAAAACGAAAATGAACATTTGTCTATTTTTTTAAGTCATGGCTGAAATTCAGAAGTATATATTCCTCGTCACAGATAAAGGGTAAGTGAGGATAAATTTAAGAACGACATTTCTGATAAATAAAGCTGAGTAGGGTTTTGTTTAAGGGATATAATTTTTCTGTGCTGCTGAAACTTGACATTTAGCAATAAAATTAGAGAAATATGAGGTTGAGAAACACTTTAAGTATGAAAAAGATTTTTAATTTTGAATTTAAATTATGAGAAATGCACAATAGTTGGTAGTAAGTAGATTATATAAAATATACCCAACTTGCATGTTTAGAGAAAGAATTTAATTTTAAAAAATTTCAAAATTGTGTGTATATGGAAAATCCTTTAAATAACTGTTCTGAAAAATATCTACAAAAACAGATGGTGCACTATGCTGATCAATATTGTTTTATTTTTATAACACAATAATCAACAATATTATGCAATATTGGGAATATTTATCTTCTTAATATTTGGTATATTATGAGTTTTTAACAACGTGAAGATTTAAAACAGCAGGACTTCTTTATTTAAATTACAGCCAGCCACTTCATTATCTTAACACCACACCTCCATTTCTAGAGCTGATTTCGCTCCTTTCCAGTTTGGTATAGATGTAGGTGAAGTTTATTAAAAATAGTTAAACAACAATAAATAGAAAAGATATAAATGACAAAATACTTATAAATAACAAGAAATTATAAAAACTAAGGGAAAACCACTCACCTCCTTACCACATAACTAAGCCGAATAAAAATGGACTATTGTGGCTATCTGCTATGCTCATTACATATTCAAAGTTTTACATATGAAAACAATGACCAAAACTTCAAAGAAAAACGGTTGATAAAAGGCGAGAATTTTTCCCCCTCATTCTTTTTAATATTTTTAAGTTTCTAGGGTATTTTTATATTGCATTAAAATTAATATACATAATGAGTCTCCCTCTAATCTCTTTGAATTCGTCACTTTCTGTTATGTAGTAATGAAATGAGCCTACTTCACATAATATACATGGGTTGTCTTTCATACTTCTGAATTTTATACTTCTGAATTTGAAGGGGCATTTAGGAAACCAATAACAAAGGTGATAATTCCACAGTGTATAAGATATTCCAAATATGTCATATCAGTATCCATAAGCAAATATTCCTTGTAATGGCATAAAAGAAAATAATGCAACATAAAATCAAGACTTCCGAAATGCCTTTATTCACTTCGGGACTCATCGAATCCTTCAGGCCTTAAATTATATCCTACATCTATCCACTGCGTTCGAATCCTCCACTGAATCAGTTTCGTGCCTGACGCACATCAAGGCTTCGAGAACATCTTTGTAACTAAGGTTCACAAGCGAATGCATCCCGATACATCTTCCGACGTCCACCGGAACCCACCGACCTCCTCGAGAACTCTGCCCAATCCCTCCGCATCAAATTCCCCGCTGGAAGGGAATGGGGTTGGTTCCATTAGCATTCGAATGTCGACTCTGTTCAAGTGGATCTCCCGATAATGGCTACCGGAATCTTGGATACGTTTTCCGCCTGTTCGGTTCTCAGAGCTCGAAATTTAATTAAGAGTGCAGGGGGTAGCGTGTCATTCGAATACTTGATCATTTATTCGATCCGTGTGTTCGTGGCTGCAGCGTCATTCGAGCTAAAAGGACGGTCGTTATTCAAATGTGGAGGCGATACATTTCGGAAAGCTCATAAGTCAGAAGCTTCCAGACTTTTCGAACTTTGTTTCGCTGATTTTCTTGGCGTGGGTTACGAACGAGAATGGATTAATCGTTATTGAAGTTCTTTTATTAAATAATCTTAATTTTTTTATATAAATAGTTTGGTTAAAAAGATTTTCGAATTTGCTTAATGAAGAATTTACAAGTCCATATAGTAAATAAAAAGTGTTTCTTCAATTCAAAAATTTAAAAGTCTAAAAACGGTATTTCTCGAGAGGAATTCCTTGCCATTTTCCTAAGAATTGATATAATATAAAACAAAAGAGAAGCCACGTATTCCAGAAATATATGCTTTATGCCTATTTCAGCAATTTTTTTCCCCTGCGTAATTGTAGTGAAGTTTCAATAATATTTCAGCCCAGTAAATAGACAAATTGAGGTTCCTTAATAAAGAACTAGTAAATTCAATATCAAATTTGAACATGTTTTTAACATAATTATAATGATATATTTAACTAACTTTTAAAAAATTAAAAAGAGTTCTTTACATATTTAGAAAAAAATAATAAAGTTGCTATAATAAAATTGGTATGTATTTTTATGTAATTCTGAAGCAATAAACCTATTAAATATTAAACGATAATAATAGACATTTTCTTCATTATAATTTATAATAACATTGCTTCAACAGATTTTTTTAAAAAAAACTATAAATTTGAAGCAAATATATTGTGGTGAATACCTATCATAATTCTCATACACCTATCATAAATCATATTTTATATCATATTATATATATCGTGAATTATATAAATCATAGTATCAGATAGCTAAGAACTACAGGCTTTGTCGATGATGTGTGTGATGTAATTGCAGCGTCCCTCTTCACTCGAGTATTAACTCGTGAAGCTCCTAAAAAAATATCTCTCCTTCTCTTTGGAACTCTCTTGAACACTGCCTAAGTAAATTTCGTAATAAAAACCAAATTATTAATTTCTAAATTAAATTGTAAATAAAATTATATTTCTAAAACTTTGCAATAATTGGAGTCAACACAAAATAGAAATTATTATGTAGAATTTGTCAGGTGGAACATAACACAACTAGCTAAATGAATGATTAAAAAACTATATAATATACATTTTTTTATCATTGTGAATGCTATAATTTGAATAATTCTTAATTCAAAGAAGGAACATTGCATTTTTATTTATTTAGTATTTAGTCAGATTTATATTTATTTAGTATTCAGACTGATAATCGAAATTATATATGATTTATCTTAGCCACATTAAACAGCTACCGGTTTCTAACTGCAAATTATTGCCCTCATATATGATTCAATTATATCATAATTCATAAGCTGCTCAGTAAAGAACTACTTTTTTGTGTTCTAAAATGTCAAAATACCTTACCTTAATTCTTGACATAGTAACACTTGTAACAGAGTGTCAAAAATGTTAGTATCTCATCACCAATACACTAACAGATTCCCAGTGCCTTACATTGATTATGCAGTCTTATTGCACTGGCATATTTTTAAAATTCTAATTTTCTGCCATTATATATTATATTTAACTTAAGGCTTCCGATTTGATTCTTCAAAGCCCATAAATACTTAAAATTTGGTTTCATTTTCCTGACTGTGCAGCATGGTAGTAATGTTTTATCGTCTAAGAATGAATGTTAGTATTTTTTTTAAGATTTAGAAATTTTCAGTATCAAATTCGGTATCAAATTTTATATTAAGGACAAATTCATATAAATATAAAATACAAATACCAAATGAAAAAATACTTGCAGTATACTTAAGATGTAAATGTAAAATAACATGACAAGTTTTGTTACTTGCAATGGGTTTCTTTCCTGTCCGTAACGTTCATGAACATGCAAACCAAATATAATCAATTAACTGATGTTAAAGCAAATAGTAATGCACTAATGGAAACAATTGCAATGAGAAATACAAAATAAAAATATTAAAATGAAATCTGCCATGCATATTTCAATGTTTCATGTCAGAATATAAATTCTTGAACGGCCAAACACCATGTCCTCGTGCATGTTAAATTATATTTTTAATCATTTTGATTTCATTTCCAAACAACTTTGTCTTGCATTTATTGATTAATAAAATATCCCACTTCCTATTTATTTCATTTCATATAATCACGTGCTAAAAACTACATTTTCCTAGGTTTAAAATTCTGCAGTTTTTTTTTTTAATCAGAGCTTTTGTAAATGAAATGGCATCGAGTTTTCAAAAACTGATTTTTTGAAATGCTCGTGCAGATAAAGACAGATTTTTTTTATCTGGATTTTTGTTGATTCCAGAAAACTTCATTCTCTAAACAATATCATGTTCTGACATGATAAAAAAGAACCTAAAGATAATATCAGCAATTAATTTTCTCCTTGAAGGTAAAATATCGGGTATTAACAAAAATTTGAAAAAAAAAGAATAAATAGAAACTGGAGATTATTGAATTTCCTATTTATCCAAGCTTGGGATTATGCTCACACCGTTGAATTAATAAAATTAAAATTAGATAACATAAAAAATATTTATGTCAACTTTTAATGTAGTCAATAAAGAAGATTTTTATTTTGTTACACTTTATTAAATTATTACAATTAATAAAATAAAAAATAATAAAAAAATATTTTTATTATTTTTTAAAAAATATAAATATAAATTTGTATTTACATATGACAAAATCTCAATATTCAGTGGCAATCTCGAATTTCCTTCTCGACAAATTGCTCAATATTATGGTTAGGTTGAAAAAACCAACAATTGATGACAAAGATTTTAAGCAGAGAAATTAGCTTTGAATCTAAGCTTAAATTTTCTGAAATTTTATTTTTTGAAAAAGGTTCTTCATTCCAAGTAATAAACCACAACTGCTCACTCACTCTCAACAATCTTTTGAATAAAATGTATATTTAAACCAAAAAATTTCAAAAATTTATCAAAAAATTTCTCGTTTTTGAACAATTGAACTCGCATTCTTCACCTTCAAGTGAAAAATACTGAAATATTTTTATTTTACCGATTCAGTTACTCTCTGTCGATTTCAATTTTCCCTACACACTCTGCTAAAACTCTGTACAAAGTATTAAATATTAAACTTAATTGATGAATGAATATTCGAAAAAAACCCGTATTAACATCGAATATCATTCAATACAAGTTTTTAAAAAATGTATTTGAACAAAAAGTATTTTATAGCATTTGAAAATGAACGATGTATTATATATATATATACATACACACAGACAGACAGACACACACACAGACAGAGAGACAGATAGATAGATAGATAGAGGGGGGGGGGTGAACTAATAGTAGGAATTGGAATAAGTAACAGTCTTGGCTGCCTGACACAAGACTGTTACAGATAACCGTGGATGATTATAAATACTGATAGTTTGCTTTGACCTATCTTTTTTATAATGCTCTCGCTTATATGCTATAAATTATTTTTCTTTTATAACGGTATTGACACAAAGCAAATGTGCATAAATTTTTGAAAAAATTCGATTCAATAACTATAATAATGGGTCAAGAAATTTCATTTTTTGCAGCATCTAGTGCCACAGTAATGAGTTAATTTCATTCAGAATATATTATATGAAAATCTTAAAAGTTCTTATTAAGGAATGAATAATATATTAGGTCTTACTAAGAGTTCAAATATATTCAATATA
Source organism: Argiope argentata (assembly GCA_026289955.1). Taxonomy (NCBI): domain Eukaryota; kingdom Metazoa; phylum Arthropoda; class Arachnida; order Araneae; family Araneidae; genus Argiope; species Argiope argentata. Next base: position 4,269,741 of record JAOUZG010003724.1, read on the forward strand.
AAAACTAAATATTTAAATGCTCTGGAATATTTAATTTTATCCTGAAAACAGAATGATAGTATTCAGATAGTTTTGAAGGAAAACCCCCCCCGCAAAATAGCTTTTTAACCGTAACTTTTAAAACGATTTCTCACAAATTCTCGAATTAGCTTGAATGCCACCATACTCTTTTCGAATTCCGTCCCGAGGGTGCACAAATGGAAAACCTGTTCGGAATGTCGTCCCTAAAAATCGCCTGAAATCCTTTCATAAAAGCCCCGGACGGAATGCCCCCAAACACACATACTGTACGTGAAATAAAAAAAAAACTCCAATCCGGAAAGAGAGCTGGATCGTTTGTAGCAGAAGGCGGCAAAACGGAAAGGGATAATGGGCTGTTGGGGTGGAGGGAGGCGTGGCCCTGATGGAAGTACGAGTAATTTCTGTCACGCAGATCGCCAGAAATTAATTAAGGCGCACAGATTGCACCTGGTAGAAGAATATGGTAAGAAATGTAATCACACTCTGCTAACATTTGAGTTAACTCGAATCTTATGTCTTGAATGTATTTTAAAATGAAGAAATTTACTTTCAAACTATTCAATTCTAATTTTCGGATTTTTCAAATTAAAGTTGATTTTTATTTATATATTTAAGAACTTGATTTTATAAATAATTTCAAAAAGAAAAAAAAGTTTAATTATATTGGGGTACTTACATAATGTACGGTTTACGCCAATGGTTTAGTAACTCATTGGCGAAGGATTTAAATTTGGCGATAAAGATCAACGGATTACACCATAACAAGATTGCCATAATTGGTGGTTTAGTAGCTCATTGGCGACGACTTCAAATTTGTAAATAAAGTTAGACGGTATAATACGTAAGTACCTATATTTGCTACAGGGAGATTCAAATACACATTATCGCATCTTAAAATCCTAAATTTAAGGAAACACGATATGCGTATATGTATTGGTCAAACATTAAAGCTATTATTCAATGGCTACTACTGCTGTTGCTATATTGCAAAAATATTGCTGTGACATTTTTAACATTGGGATTGTGATTAATGATTCCTTTATCTAATGAACGATTTGTTTAAATAAGATTATAAAGATTCTGAAAATTGTAATCAATATTAGAGAAGGTTCTGAACCGATCCTTGTTTAGTAAAGCCTCCTTTATCCTGAAACTTCCATTCAATATTGGTACTTACGTATTACACCATCCAACTTTATCGCCAAATTGGAAGACTTCGCCAATGAGTTACTAAATCGTTGGTGAAGACGGTATAACTTGTAAGCAAGAATATTATTCTTGTTAGGAATCAAGAGGGGTGGGTGATATTCATTGGTCGATGCGGAAAAAAATTGATCAAATATCCTTTTTGTATGTCTGATCTACTGGCTATACATCACAATTTTAAGGCATTTTCCAAGGATAACCTTCAAATAATATATAATTTACCACTTTTGTTTTTATATAGCTGTAAACAGAAATTTAAATGAACAAACGTAAGTGATTTTACAGAAGCATCTAATTAGAAGGATGCTTTTAATTTTTAAAAGCCACCAATTTTAGAACAATAATTGACTTTAATAAGGACAATAATTAAAACAAGTATGAAAAAAAAATGCGAAGGACTCAAACTTAATGGTGTAAACTTAGTAACAACTGCTCAGACTACCTAGTGGTATGAATAATTACTTACCGTGTAGTAAGTAGCCAATGAGTTTAAAATAGAAACAATATAAGAACTGGCTAAAAATATTTACTTAAAACATAATCAACTAAATAATTGAAGTAAAAATCCTTATTCACAGCAAGATTTTAATACATAGAATGTTCGGCCATCCGAATCTGTTAATCTGAATTTGCAAACGGGAGATCAAGTAAAATTAAACTTTAATATATTAAAACATTTAAAGGCGGTGGCTTCTCTGAGCAGTCCAGTACATAACAGAATGCTCCACTGATTTTACAAGTCTCAGTAATTTTAATAACGGTCACAAAATTTTTAATTAAATTTTCGAACCTGACTTTCCTGCTGACCATAGCAGGTTTGAATGAAAACCCTTGGTATGCAAGCACTCGAGCATATAAGCGTTCACGTCTCCTGATTTGAACACATATAACCTAATATTTTAAAACTAGTTTGGTGTTTTGAATCGGGCCATGAATATTAAGGGAAAGGGCCATGAAATAGATGCACACTAACTGTTACTTTTTATACACTTTGGTATCTAATTTTCTTGTCTGAGTTCCAAAGGCAGAAGTTTAGCATTCTCAATATTTCTTCTATTCCATTTTTATATGAAGTTTTTATTCGCTTTTAACGTAAAAGTAGAGCAGGCCAGATATTTAGTTCCCATTTCATTAGCAATGAGATGGAACACAATGTAATCATCTTTACCATTAAGAATAAAATACGCTTACCGACTTCACAGTATTTTTTAGCGATATGATATGCAAAACGCAGCTTCTTTGTATTTCAGCATGATTTATTTGATAGCATTTTCGAAATTCAAAATTTACAATTTAAACTTTAACCCTTCGCACTCTGAAAAATAATTAGATGCAAAATTGTTCACCTAATACAAAGATTTGTTTATTGTTATAAAAAATAAATATAAATAATTCTTTTAAGTCGAACTTCTTTTAAAATATAATCTACATCTCTTAACCATTATGTCGGAGTTTTTAAAAATTAAATTTGAAAAATAAATAAATAAAACGTCAAAATGATACACGGTCTTGAATGGTGTCTCAGAGGCACAATCGGAGTGTGAAGGGTTAATAATCATACAAATCATTGTTCGCCATTTTTTCTAATATTAGAATCTCAGTTTTTTCAATTCAAACACTGGAGCCGTAAAATCGCCTTATTTATATGCAATACATAAACCATTGTAATTCAGAATTAAATAAATTGGAACAATTCATCATCTAATAGAGTCTGAAAACTCTGATTCAAACATAATAATATATGGTGTATGGCTAAAGGACTTGATCTCATTTCGAAATTCCGTTTTCTTAAAAATGAGTGCACAGTTCAACAGGAAATTCTATAATTGTGTTCAAGTTTTGACATGGCGGCATAAAAGTATTCAGTAAGATTCTATAAACTTCACGGAAAAGCCCACTATTTAATTAGGATTTTCAGAAAATGGCACTTCTTGACATTTCATCTTCGCCTGCTATTCAAATTTTTTAGAGTGATACAAAGATAAAATCTTTACTGAAGTACCGTTCTCCCCAAAAGGGGGCTAACAATGGTTTTTAGAAAATGAAAAATTTACATTGATGTATATACTAATGGGGGTTTGCAAGGGGTTCTGTTTTTATAGCTGAAGACCTAATCATCATTTATGAGTTTATATTGACTATATAAAAGTTAATTAATTAAATATATTGTTTCGTATACATTAAAGATCATTTTCTAAATATATATTAAAACTGGTGAACAATTATCATGATTGAAATAATGAAGGATACAATAAATATTGATAATCCTTTCTTTTAAGTGGTATGCAACTCATTTGCTTAAAATAGTATTGTTATCGTTAAAAGTTATTGTTCTAAAAGCATAAATAAACTGTAGCAGTTAAAAAAATTCATACAATTTTGAAACGGGAATTCAGTTTAGCGTATTGATTTGGAAAACTATGGTGCAATTTTTAAGTTTTAAAGATGAATTGGTAAGTTAGAAGTAGAAAATCCTCCGATAAGTACATAATTTATTAACTGTCAAAAGCAAACTGTGCTCTTAATAGTTAAATGGGAGGTAGCTGCTTGAAATTTTTCAAAAAATAACATTGTAAAAGAACGCTATCCAAAATATTCGAGTTAATCTTCTATATTGCGTAAATTTCTTTTGCTAATTATAGACCTTGAGGTATGTAATGTTTCGAAAATTTAATTTTCTTTAAAACTCAATTGAAATAGTTTCGTTAAAATATTTATTTTTAATTTTGTTCACAAGATAATTCCTTCGAATCCTGAAATTCTTCTACAATAATTAAATAAATAATGTTAAAATATAAAAAAGGGAAACGGATACTTCATTTTTCTTGTTTATTATATAACAGTTCTAATATTAGGAAATATTTTTGTTTAATGGGAAAAAAATCCTCCAAGTAATTTGTATGCCAGCGAACGAACTTCATATAACAATTGGGCTAAGCTGCAGATTTCTGAAAAATTTCCAATTTGGTGGGGAATTCAAAATTCAGCTATATAAATGTGCATAATGTGTGTTTACATAAAACGGGCTGTTGTAGAAATAAAGAATATGAATGATAGAAGCATCTAAATAAGGAAAATATTTAGAAAAAGATAGCTGCTTTAGTTAAACATGCCCACCTTTCTTTTTAACTAAAAAGTTTTACTATCTAGCACTAATAAAGCGGGAAAGTGTTTTTTTTTTCAATCAAAGTATACTCTAACAAGGTCAATGGAACTTAAATGAGACAATCACACCATTCGATTGGAATTACATCTTTATAATCCTTCAGTCCATCGACAGCATAAATCCAGAGATGTTTGGCAAAAAATTGGATCAGTGCGTTGCTTTCCCGGCACCTTTGATAAAAGCAAAATTTGAGAGGACAAAGGAAATAGCTTCTGTCAGTGTTTACATATCAATGAAGATCGTGAAGCACGATTATTCCGACCGATATAACAAACCATCTAAAAACTGCAGGCTACTGTGTTCCTCTTGAATGTTATATGAACGATGACAAAGTTTCACCACTATCTCTATACCATTTGGCGTAAAATCTTTCGTTATACTCATTAGTAAATAGGAAAAGGTTGTACTTGCTTTGGATCCAACAAGTTTTATGCTATCTTAAATAGTATAAGTGCAATTAATGATGATGTGCCTCTTTGGAATGGATGAGAGAATTAGTCGTCTTAAAAAATTCTTGGATAAAGCAAACTACAAAAAAAAGAATGGTAGGTGTTTCAAGCAACTGTCGTGAAATTTTCACCTCAAATGACGGCGTTCCCTTTCTATTTACAAATACAAATTATGCTTATAAATATTTAAATGCAACTATTATATCAATCAAAATTAGACTTACCACGGATGATCATGTTGTATTTGTATGATACAACAAATTGCAATCTCTCTCAGCCGTTCAATAATTTTCATTTAAATATATTTTTTTATGTTGCCCTTAAATAATCGTGATTGACACTGTAGTATTATGAGATCAAGATTATCGACAGAAATCCAATCATTGAAAAGCTGTGTAATCCGTTGCAAAATAGGTTACCTAGATAATAGTTATTCTAATGATTCTTAATTGAAATAGTATGACCAAACAAACCCCAAAAGCTGAAGGTATAATCTAATTAAATTACGAAAGAAACAAAGTGATTGCGAGGGTTAAACTAATTTCACAAACAGTGGAATCCTTAACAATATATTTTATGTCAATTGAAGACACCTTATTAATTCACACACTGAACACACGGAAGAACACACTGATGTATTCTGAGATATCTTATTGAAATCTTTTTCCACTGAAATATTGCGGGCTCTTTTCCTGCAAAAGTGGATTAGGATCTACAAAAAACCTGATTCAAAGCAACGAAACCATCAATACTCGATTATTCTATATTAGAAACGTCTTTTCTCAGAATGTCTTAAAAACTAGTTTGAATTGCAACTATTGCAGAATCTATGGCTAGTTATGTAACTGTTTGATTATATAGACAAAATATAAAATCTAGACAAAACTCACGTCAACATTATTATATCTTGACTTGGTATGTTAAGTTTCTATCACTGTTATTAAATATATGAGTATGTGTGTATGCATGTCTATAGGCTGGATTGTTTGATTGATAGTCACCAAATATAGCGCACGCGCGCGTGTGTGTGAATATATATTTCATGTAAGCTTTTTATTTCCACATTTTAACTCAGAAAAGAGGAATTCGTGTTAATATTTTAATGAGCATTTGAAAAATCCTAAAAACTATTCTATAGTAAAAATATGAATACCCTTCTGAACGCTTCTATTCACAGGAACTTAGTTTTAAAAAAACACGTATGGTTTCATGGGGAGGGGGTATTAGATGACGTTAATCAGTTACGTTCAAATTTCAACAGAACTTACTGGAAATGAGGGAAACATATAGTAAAGCGAAGAGAAACTCTAAGATATCTAAAATTATATAAATTATATATCCATGAAACTCAAAAATATTTTACTGGAGAAGTTATTAAGTTACATATTATATTTAATTGAAAACCTTGATGACCAGGCAAATTAGTTGATCTCCAAAGATGGTTAATTATAAAGACCAAAAAATTTAAAAATATCTTGCTCTAAGAATCAAATTTTTTTGTACCAAATTGACCTAGTTGTGACCTAGCTCCCAGTAACGAATCACATATTCCACGACTGAAACTTCACATATCGACTTCCAAATTATGCTGATTAAACCTCACAAAAAAAGTCAGTACCGAAATAAAATGGCATCATTATTCATTAAAAATGCTTCGATTTGGGTAAAAAGAAATAACTTTATCTTTTAAAACGTACGCACGCATTTATTCGCCCGATTGCTTTTGCCCTCGTAATTGATAAAATCATTAGCAGCAAAGTGATCATTTAAGCATTGAGGGGTGGGACGAAAACAGAGAAATCGAGAACTGGAAGTATAACTGCCGAAATGGTTTATTTATTCAAAACGCTTTATTTTCTTTGTTTTCCCCAAATGATGATGGGCCCCCCTTCTTCCATTCCGCGGTTATTATCTTAATTTATCAACACGCACGCTTTTCTCCGCACCACTTTATCGAATATTCAAATCACTTCAAGCAGGATTGTTGAAAATCCAAACAACGGCATATTTGACTCGTCCAATGGTAATCACTAATGGCTTTTGTTCCAATCGATTAACTCCTTCATCCTTCCACCCCTCCATGGAAGCAAATGATACAATGGGAGGGGGGAGAGAAGGGAGGAAGGGATGACATAAAATTTTCTGTCATTTGTTGGGATGGTGCTGTGTTACGCGCCGATTGAGAGTCATTGGAGTCAAAAAGTTAATCGGCGAGCGCATGGAATAGATGCGGCTGTCTCTTGCGATGATTGTTCTGCAGCCATTATCGTTAGTATCAGTACTTAATCGTGAAATACTCCGAGGAAAGATTTTTCAGATCCCCCTGTTTTGCTGAAAAGAAATACTTTTAGTAAAATTTAGTTCCGAGTCTGAGAAATCAATATGTAGAAATGATTGTAATTCTAATGCATCGATGAGAAGATAATTTTACTATAGGCCGCCATTTTTTGAAATTATTGGTTTTTCACTAGACACAGGAGATATTTGCAAAGTACTACCCAAAGACCAACACAGATTGTTCCAATTTTTCATATCTATTCCTTTAATCGGTACATTTCTTATAACCATTAAAATATAAATTTACTACTACAGAGAATCGGATCCATTAAGCATTGGAAAAAGGGAACCATTGCCAGATATTGTTCAGAGAAGTAAAAGTGATGTTTAGCGTGCCCCTTGTCGCGCCAAGGATGCCAAGTCGTCAATAAAGATGGCGGACTAAATAAACACTTTTGTAGAATAGTTACGGTTACAATTTTTCATAATATAATTATAATTTTTTGTATATATAAAGTATTGTATTGTTGTTATATTGTATTGTCGATAAGTATTGTTGTTGTTTTTTCAGACTTGTTGAGCCGGTCTGTTGGGTACACAGCACAAGTTAGAACATGCGATGACTCCGGCAACTGCTGGAGGCACTGAACAGATTTTTTTTAATTAAAAAAAACATCCTACGGCTTTGTTAGACACAGGAGCGGGAACCTAGTAGCTTTGCTTACACATTGAACATATGGACTGTGTGGATAATAGAAACAGTGCATAACAAAAGGAGAAAGAACAGAGGAAGAAGTAATCAAACCATTCTTCATACAAGATTTCAAATTACCATTATTTCCTAAATTCATCAAAATAAGCATTATTTCCTAAATTCATCAGCTCGCATAAAAGTATATATTCCACTCGCCCTTCATCCATTCGATTCGAAATACTGTCTTCCATTCCACTATTCTTGCACAATTAACGGCATTACAAATTATCAAGGAAACCAATCGTTAGAGCAAAAAAAGAATTATCAGAACAGAGAATTCCATTGAATCTGACTTTAAAATTAAAAGCGCAGACGATTTTGTAAAATACAAATTCAGACAATTTTTAAAGCTCATATTGACAATTAAAAATTGCAGGATTGAAGTTCGTTAATTCTTGTTCACATTAAAAATAAAATTGCTTGTGTCTTAATAGTTGTAAAAAAGCTTTTAATTATAATAAAGAACAAAATTAAAAAATTTTCAACGATATTTTTTATTACTTATAATTTAACATTTTTTCTAATAATCGTAGTTCATGTTCGGCTCCATCATTGTTAAAAGTAGTAAACAAAACAGCATTAGGGTTGCCAGAAGAGCGTTCCATTCGGTTGCCATATTGGCGACAAACTCGGTAGCACACTAATCATCACTTGAACCCTCAGAGATTCAATTCAAATTTTCAAGTCTACCCCTCTAGTTGGTGCATTACTTATAATGACCACCAAAGTTTACATTTACATTTGATAGAAAAAAATAACTTCCAAACTTTGAGGTGAATGACGTGTAGAATTGCTATCAGATGAGCGAGTTCACTCATGTTAGACAAGTTGAGTTCTGGATTATTCCATTGAGCTCATAGAATTCTAACAGTTTTTTATAAATGAAACGAAATGATTATCTTGAAAATGATTATCTTGAAATGATTATCTTGAATGAACGAAATGATTATCTTAATATCACATGACTATGCAGAATATTAGTGATCATTTTAACTAATATTCTGCATAGTCATGTGACCTGAGTGTTAGTAAATCCTTATGTGGAATAACCTATCAGTATGTAATTTAAGGAAGAAAATATATATATTTTCAACTGAATATCTAGAAGGTTGAAAAATCATTTCGAAACACTTATTTTTAATTTGAAGCATCCTGTTTTCATTAGACATTATAGGTGACCTTAATTAGAATCCCTTTAACTGCAAAATTTTTGAAGCCAAACAAATCCCACTTTTTAAACTCACACGATGACACATATATACATCGAACGTAATATAAATGGTCTCAGAGTAAATTTTTTAAAAAGAATCATTATAAAGCAAATAATATTTCTTTTCTTTACTAAGCAAAATTTACACATCGAACATTGCCAAATGGAGGATTGGATTGACATTATCTCATTCAATTCCTCAAACCAATAAATGTAATTGTATATAGAGGAAAGAAAATTCTATTTTATGTGAAAAATCTCATTTCTAAATACAAATGTTTTTTCCACACTCGGGTCAATTTTTAATTCATTCACTCCGGATTCATTCAAAAGTAAGGTATTTGTAAATATACATTATTAATATTTAAATTATAATTCACGTAACACCAATGCTTTTTCAAATCTATCGTATATACAAATCTGGTTTAGGATGAGGGTGAAAATCTATTCAACTTTCGGTTATTTAAACATATGATGATATATTAAAATAGGCGAGATAACACTTTGTTATTTTTTGCTTAGTTGTATAACTAGAGGTATTTAAAAACTAGGGATTAACCACAAATATTTCATGTATATTATATTCAATATGAAATTTTCAGCTAGATTATATATAGTTTCTTCAGTCGAATTGAAGTCACTAGCTAGTAGATTTGAATTTTGCTTTTGATCATATAGTAAAATTTGAAAAAAAATTACACTAAAATTTTTCTGTAACAATTCATGAAAACATTTACACAAATGCCAGCATTTCGGCAAGAATAAAGTTGGCATTTAAATTAGGATCAAGTTTGTAAATATTAAAAACTTGATTCCAATTAAAACATTAGATACAATTTGATGCAGCATTACATAAATTTAAATTTGAACCAATCCAATCATATTCACCAATCATAATCATTTCCGATGGATCAATCATACATGATTTGTTCACAATATTAGCAGTCAGTGAGATTTATTAAAAATAAATCCAAATAATAAAACTAATAATTTATTATCTTGTTCTAGACGCAAGGAAATTGAAATCATAGCATATTTATGATCAATATGAATAGACGGCAAAAGCATGAAATTAAAAAAAAACAATTTTGAACTTATCTATTTGTAAAAACTAAGAAAATTCAATAAAGAATATATTTTTAGCCAATAATTTTTGATATGTGGGGATAAATATGTTGAAAGGAATTAATATCAATTATTATTCAAGCCATATGGTTCTATCAAATTCTGATTTATCTTAATTGAAGTTAATAATCTAATATGATTAATATCTATATTGATACATAAAGTTGCTTCATGTATACATACAATTAAGAAATACATGAAGTTTTTATTCAGTAATACCTGTAGGTTTGTGGATATTTTTTTTTGGACTCATGGTCAAACATGGTCATACTGCGCCAAACTCTCATTAATTACGAGTCCCATACAATAATAGTTAAGACATTGAAGTTTGACACAGTTGCAGAACCAAATAGTATATAATCAGCTTAAACATTATTAAAATAAAGAAAACTTACATTTGATGTAAGAAACTCTACAAGATAGCAAAGGAAAGTTACAGGAACATAGAAATAGAGCTCATTTTTTGACAAATATATAACTAACTTTAGATCAGTTTAACGAAAACAATTGTTGGAATTATCCATCCCATCTCTGAAACACCATAAAAGAAAATTTTAAATTGATAAACAATGTTAATTTTACTCACCATGAATTCCATTGAAGGCATCCTCATGTATAGACTTTATCCTGTTATCTTCAATATCCAATGCTGAAAGGTGCTTTAAGGTAACAAAAGCTTCAGCATCCAAATATGTTAGATCGTTTCCCGACAAATCCAGATCGCACAATGATTCGGGCAAATTTTCTACCAGCACCTCCGTCAGGTTGTTATCATGGAGTCGCAGACCTTGTAAACAATTCAGCCTCTGCAGCGCATATCTAGGCACCTGACCGAGTCTGTTTCCACCTAGATTCAGTCTGGTCAAGCTGGCTTCTGTTCCCAAGAAAGCCCGACTGTCGATCAATCGGATCCTATTCCCATAGAGAGACAGCCACAAAAGAGACACCAGATCGCCAAAAACATGTGCCTCGAGGGTTTCGATCGCATTAAAATCTAAATTAAGAGCAGCCAGAGACTTTAGGGGAGAAAGGGCCATCGAGGGAACACGATTCAAACAGTTTCTGGCCAAGTCCAATGATTCTATGCCATCCGCAAAAGCCCCGGTGTCAATCTTTGAAATGTTCGATTGCACCAAGATGAGATTTCGAATGTCTAAGCCTTCGAGAAGGTTTTTGGGGTAGGACGAGAGATCGGTCTTGCTGATCCTCAAGAACCACAGTGTCTGTCTCGTGAGGCCTACCACATCCAGGACCTCCCTCAATTGTATGGAAGTCACGTCTGTGCAAACCACATCCAGGCCGAGTGGCCTTTCCAAACAGGTGCAAGGGCTGAGGTGCTGGGGAAGGGGACAGTCGAAGTGCTGGCCGCAGGTGAGGCACATGGCTGCTGCTGCCGTCATGAGGAGCGATGCCAGATTAATGCGGGGTGGAGTTCCAAGCATGACCCTGAAGCCAGTGATTTGAGGCCGGGTGACAACATCGTAATCAGCAGACCTAAGAAAAACAAAGAGTTTATCGCTTGAAATATATTGTTTTAGGCTAAATGAAATAATTATTTTTATTCTTAGATCATAAAGGTAATAAGTTTCAAGAAAAGAATGCATTTAAATATTTCACACTTGTTACTGATTGTTAAACTCATGTGGACGACATCTTAATAGTAAGTGAAGTGAAGTTACTATAATGATTCCCAAGTTATGTAATTAGCTGCCTTATTTCTTTTTTTAAGGTGGGTTCACACAAGGCTAACTATTGCGCGCAATAGAAGATCATGCCTACTTCCAGGGAAATCACGTGACTCCAATGGGACAATGGCAGACTGTTGTCCCGATGGGATAATCATTTACCATTGTCCCAACGACGTTGTCTCAAATGATCACACGAGGGAAATGCACAGACAACAGCGTAGGGACAATGATTGTACACAATAGTTGGCCTCATGTGAACCCACCTTTAAGCAACGTTTAAATGAGGCCAACAATTGCACGCAACGGAAAAGTCCACGCCTACTCCAAAAATATCAAATGACCACAATAGGATTATGGCAGCTGGTTGTCTAATTGGGACAATTATTTGCCATTGTCTCATTGGGGTCATGTGATCTCCCTCAGGTAGGCGTGACCTATTATTCAGCGCAATAGTTGTCTTCGTGTAAACAGTGCTTTACACTCACATAATTTAAATTTTATTTAACTCAAAACTTCAGATTTTTGTACGAAAATATTGTTATGTAGGAAGTGTCCTTGTGCATCTAATAAAGGTAGTCACGTTGAATTCTTTCTACTCATGTAATTTCATCCTTAAATCTAATGAATACGGATTGATACATTCATAAAAAAATGAAACTTTATAAACAAAAGTGAAATAAATATTACTGTTCTGAAACGCTATAGATTTCTCACCGTAAAAGGCTAGAAAAAGCTCAAATGAAAAAGAATTTTTATTTGTAAGGATACAAAAGGTATTTCAGTTCAAAGCCTTTTTAAAATTCAAAATGAAGAGGAAAAAAGGTGAAAGAAAATTATGAAAAAGTTGTTTAGAATACTTAAATATTGCAGTGAAAAAATATCTATTAATTAAACATTATTTTAATAAAATATTAAACATTTTAATTAAGTATTATTTTAATTAAATAATAATTAAGTTAAAATATTATTTTAATTATATTTTTATTCATAATAGGTATACAGAGAGACCAGAAAATGTAAAATTTCATTCTGTTATAATTTGTAGAATTGATAAGTAGTTCAAAAACACTTTAGTACCAATAAGGATACCATATATTCTAATAAAATTGTTAATAATCTGAAATCTGATGGAACCTTCACACTTTCAATTTATTTTAACTTAAAAATACGCCATTAAACAATGTTTAAGGATTGTGGCTACGTACGGGACGAATTATTTGAAACACGCTTGAAAATTTTGATTATTCACATAAAATTATTTTAAATAATTATGTATGAAATCAAAAAATGGCTGGTAAGTCTCAAAAGTTTTTAAAAATTAGGAAAAAGGGCATTTTATTAGCTAAAAAATTCATAACACAAATTTCTTCTAGTTTACAGGTAAAGCAATGATGTATACCTGTAAACTTAGCATGATTTGCTTCAAAAAGGCTTGCAGATATCTCAAACAAAATAGTATCTAATTTTCGAACTAAAGAAATAAAAGGTGTTTCTATCCAATATTTAAATTTAGGAATTAGATTGAAAAATAATTCAATATTTCACATTTTTTACACTTTGTGAAACTCTAAAACAAGTATAATATTTTCTAAACGAATAAATTTACTATTCTCTGTTTCAGTAATTTCAAAGTATATAAATAAATTACTACACGAAATTTGACCAAAAAATATCCATTAGATTTTAATTTAAAATTTTAAACTTTTCCTAAAAAATTATACTAACCCTTTGCAATTCGAAAAATAATTCGATGCAGAATTATTCACCTAATACGAAGATTTGTTAATTGCTATGAAAAATAAATATATATCATTCTTTTAAGTCGAATTTCTTTGAAAAATTAATCTACATCTCTTAACTATTAAATTTGAAACAATTGAATTTGAAAAATAAATAAATAAAACTTCAAAATGATGTACAATCTTAAATGTCGAGTCATAATCGAATTTGGTTCGAAAAGGGTTAAAGATTATAATATGAGAAATTTGCATCTAAAACAGTAAAATGCATATGTTGTTGTTACTTATGGCACTTGGCTATGGACAAGCACTGATACAGCAGCAGATAAACCGAAAGGAGCGTCTCTTGTTTTTGAAGTAGCGCCAACTAGGGCCAAGAGTACGACTTAGCTGCACACTCAGCACCTTTTTACAGCGGAGGGGGTACAGTTACACATCTCACAGATAACACACAGAAGAACAAACATGCCCGAACCAGGACTCGAACCCAGGACTCCCAGAACACGAGGTAGACACGCTACCTCTGTGCCAGAAAGCCGGCTTAAACGTATATAAATACATTCATAAAAATCAATGCAACTTCACAAAATATGAACTTCAAAAAAATTCTATAGTTTTTATAAAGGAAACTAAACAAATATTAAGAATATTAAATTTAAAAAAAATTCATAATTTGACTAAAAATACTCGCTTTAGAAAGTAGTTTTTTACTTAATATTCTTTATATGATTCATGGATTTTTAATAATTTATTAAATTTTATTTAGAGAAATAAAATTCCATAATCTCGCAGATTCAATTGTAACAAAGGATATATACAGATTGATAGATGGATAGATATAATCCCTCTAAATAATGCATTCATTAAAAGTATATTTTTCTAATATCAGTTCCAGATTCTATAAGCACCAGTAAAGCCACACAACAAATTCTTTGTCCAAGAAACGAAGTTCGATCGATTGTGGAATTGATTAACTATAGCTTTCTACGGAAAGTGATAGGAGGTGGAAAATTAAAGCCCCCCTTTTCGATTGAAAGGTGTAATTAAAATTAATAATTCCGGTTGATCGTGTGTAATTATTAACGGCAGCGATCGGATGAACAGGAATTTCCTGGCCACTCTCTTATCGAGGTTTTCCTTTAAAACGATGCCGAATTATCGCTAATTTAAGCTTTGGAATCGAGTAAGCATATTAAGGAATGGATAATCCAGAAATTTCTGTTCTAGAAATTACTGATTTGTACGGAAAAGAAGCTAAGAACTGTGTAAATATTAAAAGATATCATACACTATTTTCCTGGTATAAATGATATCAACAGAATGGTATATTATTTAACTTTATATTTATTTTTAAAAAAACCTAGAAATTAGAATTTTGGAATAATTTAAAAAAATACTTCTAAATTTTAATAGCTTTAGAGTAAAATCGGGATAGAGATTTATTCTATTTTCAAAAATATCCAGATATTTCTATAAAGCTAATAAGATTTTTCAAGTATTTTTAAATATTTCAAGATTTTTAATCTAATCTTTAGTTGCTTAAAATATTTTAAAATTATTAAGTACTTAAATAATTTCATAATTATTTAAGAACTGGATAAATAATTTTATAGTCATTATGGATTTAAATGATTTTAAATTTATATAAATACTTGTTAATTTCTTATAAAAATATTAAAATCTTTACAAAATATTTGTATTTATTAAATAATAAGTGATATCTAAATGGAACATTTTAAGTCACCTTTTTTATTATCTATTGTACCCCGTGAAACAATAAGATGAAAAATTATACTTATGTGAGTGTAAGGATTCCATTTAGAACTTAAAATATCAAAAATATGTTTATAGAATTGCTAGAATTCCTAAATATGTATCGTAATAATTTATTATATATTTGTTATTTTATAATTATCATAACTATCAAGAAAGTTGAATCAGACTCGACATAAAATTGTAAAAGATTAACCCTCTGACAGCGTAATTTTAAAAATCGCTATTTGGATGCGTTGCTTGCAAATAATTTCACATCTTTTTCAAACAAAGTGAACTTAATTTACTTGATAATATAATAAATTAAAGATATAATAAAAGTTTATAATCGTAAAAATAAACACTCAAACCTGTAAAAAATTCAGTGTGCATAGATAATAGACTGACCAAGAAACCGCCTCAATTGCCGAATAAGCAGCTTAAGAGTTAAATATCAAAATATCTTAATTTTATGTAACATAATTCATTCAAATATTTTGGTTTACGGCTACATAACGTTTTGGGATTTTGTGTGTTCTGGTAAATAATAATCTCATTTGGGTGTTTCTTAAATCTAAAATCGATTCCACAGTATTGTACGTAAATCAGATATAGATTATAAGTGGATCTATGGACCCGCCCAATGGTATGACATGGGAATTTAGATAGGGAATGGATATTAGAATGTGGATGTTCTCGCACTTGTTTGTGGGTCAAAATAAACCAACAGTACGTCCAAAACAAATACCTCATTGCTTCAAAATGGTATTTCAATACAAAAGAATTCAAGACAGATTTTTAAAAAATTCACATCAAAACATATCATTCAAGTATTTTAAAAAAAGGTCTTTATTGTATTCAATGTTGGAAATATTACTGGGATTTTTTTGAGTAAAACCGAATAAAGTAGGAAATTTTATTGATAAAAATATAGTATGTTTCTTAAGCATTCGTAGTAGTAGTTTTTTTAGTTTTTTTTTTCTTTTACTAATTACAATCTATTTAAATTTTCACTTACTAGTGATATTAGCATTAGTATAATGTATCATAAATATGATAAGTTATTCAAATACTATCTACGGATTTCATTATTTCTTCAAAAAGATAAAGTTGTATGTTAAGTTGAAAATAAATGAACAGATTAAGATTATTTTTATTAATAGAAATACTAAAAATATTTTTTGATATTTACAATAAAACGATTTATGAATGAAAATCTACAATTTCAAAGCATTTTTTCCTTCAGATAAAATCAATGCCAATGCACCAAGGTGTAAGGCAAATGATCGGTTGCTATTTTATCTGCGTATATCATCGCCAATATTTGGAAACAATCAACGCCAATATTTTAGTTTGGCGATTACTGGTTTCCTAATTATGAAAACGTTTCTTTTTATAATTCTTAACCAGAAGTTAGGTTCGGTTCCAAATTTCAAATGGAATTACATTTAAGATGACAAATAGTTTCAATTTTTCAAGGTCTTTAACTTTTTATATTTTGTAATAATCGTGTTTGTATAGATAAAGATATTTACTGTGAACATATATTGTTCAAAATTCTATCAAAATGTATAGTTTTGATGCAAAATTCTGTACTAAATTTCATCTTTCTAGCTAGATATGTTTTACAAGTATTTTTTTACGGATATGACAATTTAATTCCAAAATGTGATTCGATAGTTCAGGAAGTTTGGAAAATAGAGATTTGTCACGAATTCGAGTGCCAATTTTTAAATTATTTCAATACTTTCTCTTGGTACACTCTGTGGAAGTGTATAATACAATAGTATATTAATCTTATTGTACACTCTGTTCAATAAGAGTAAGTATAAGACTTTCTGTCTGAGAATTAATTCTTTTGCCCTCGGATGATGCCTCTCACTTACCATACAAGATGCGGATCAGTTTTACGTTTTATTTGTAAATTTTTTATTTAAATTTTATAGTTAAAAATGCTTTTAAATTTGTAAGAAAATTTTTATTACTTTTTCGAGAGAATTCAATTTTAAACAAATAATTTTTTTTTTAATTTTTGGCAGCCCTAAAGACAATAAGTATTAGGGAGAATAACTAAGCAAAGGATTAAAATATAAGAAAATAAAAAAGATGCAGTCACTAAATTATGAATGGTTAGGGAATATTCAGATATAAAACAGCTGTATAGGGAATTTCATAGTTACGGGTGATTGATTAATTTATTTTGATTAATTAATTTATAATTGATTACTAATTAATTAATTGATTTTATTTTGATTACTTTATTCAATGGAATTCAACTTAAAACAAATATTTTTTGGACAATCATAAACACAATAAGTATTAAGGAGAATAACTATGTATTGGATAACTTTTTCGAATGCAAAGGATTAAAATATAAGAAAGTAAAAAAGATGCAGTCACTAAACTATGAAGGGTTAGGGAATATTCAGATATAAAACAGCTGTATAGGGAATTTTATAGTTCCAGATGATTGATTAATTGATTTAAACAACGACGGGTAATAGGGAATTACATAGAAAGAAAGAATCTTTCCGATACCAAAAGGGATTGTAAAGACGATTTTAAGTATTACCTTCGAGGAAGAATTTCTGAGTTATTTTAGCACCTGTGAAATTTCCATACAAATTATTTCCCCAAATTTGTTAAGCTGAGACACGCTGAGTATTATTAGGGACAAAAGAATCAATTAATATCCTGAGGTAAAACAATTCTTATCTACATTATTAAAACAAGATTGATAAATTCGATAGGATTTTAAATGTTTTATATCATAATTTAATTTGATTTATAAAGACTTTCAATACAAATTATAAGAAACCCGTAAACTCTAATAAAAGAAATTCTAAATGAATATGAAGCCTATGAAAAATTTACAAACGTAATTAATGCCAGCGTCGTGGCACAGAAGTAGTGTTAACTTCCTCAAGATCTGAGCTCCCCGTATTCGAGTCCCGGTTAGAGAATGGTTGTTCTTCTGTGTACTATCTGTGAGTTGTACGGATGTCCCCCCCCGCTTCCTGTAAAAAGGGGCTGCGCTAATGAATGTGATGAGAGTGTCGGAACTCTTGGCCCTAGTTGGTGCTACTTCAAAAAACAAGAGACGCTCATTCGACTTAAAATCGCTATCGGCAGTCAACGCGCTTGCCCATGGCAAGTGCCACTAGTAAAAACACCGACAAACTTGATTAATAGAGCTTTAGAACAGTACACATTATTAGGGTTTTAGTAAAGAAAACAAATATATAAGAACTGCTATTATGAAGCTTTTGATGTGGATATTCATCAGTTTATTCGGTTAGGTTAAAACGGGAATTTCTTTCCAAAATTTTGAAATATTTTAATGATCTGAATATAAAGTAAATAACAATTAGTGTATTCTAAAGCAAACTTTTTTCTAATATATGTGAGATAGAATTGTAGATAAAGTAGATTCGATAATACTCAATAAATGAAATTGAAATCGGAAATAGAGGTATTTTTAACCGAAAGTGAATGATTTATCTTATTTTTAGCGTAAAATTTCCCAAAATAATATTTGATATATGCATTCTACATTTCTACCTATTCAACCTTAGTTTGTTTATTTTTGCCAGTTCAGTATAAAAAATGAAAAAAAAAAACATTGGTTTTCAGTTCGCTTGGAATAACTAATTTACAACTACAATGTCTAAACACTTTTCGGAGGAACGAATATTTCTGTATTATAGATTCAAGAAAAACATTATATCTCATAATCAATTCAATAAAATGTTATGAAATTTGATATGCATGTATTCAACACATTTGAGGAGGGTGATAGGCTGTGCAATTTAAGGTAGTTTTTAATTAATTAGAATTTAAGGTTGTTTTAATAGCAATTAGTTAAGTTTTATTGACACTTTAATTTCAAAACCTAGCCAAATTTTGACATAAAATCCTTGACAGCAACTTTAAATTTTCATATTTTTTTATTTATTAAAATAATTTTTATCTTGTGCTCTGTTACATTTTATGTTTTTTGAGCTGTATATAAATAAAATAAAAATGTATCCATTATTTTTTAAAAAATTTACTCTGTTTTTCCTTAACATTAAAAATTTTGCTAAAAGGTTCATTCAATAGACAGTAATTTAAAAAAAAAAAAAAACTAAAGGCAATGATTATATTTTTTTATCTTCTAATAGTCTTCTTTGAAATCTGTTTTAGCTATTTGTTGTAGTAAAAAATGTTTATATAACATTAAAGAAATCGTCTCTTAACAGAGTTTGATATCTAATAAAGTTTAATTTATTAAAACTTAAATAGATTTACAGCTAAATTGAATTCCGTTTAGTTGGGTTTTTATATTTAAAAAAATCTCTTTTAGACGGAACTGTTGCTTTTTTTCTAAAACGATTAAACGTTGTAAAATACTCTCTCAGTTGTCGTTTGGGTTTTTAATTCCTCTTTACCAAGCCGTTTCATCTCTTTAAATCACCCTTAATTCCAAAGCACTTAAAAAAGCAACATCTTTGGAATAAAAAGGCTTAATAGACTATCTAAGAAAGGATGGTTCTTTTGTTTTCCATGGCAGTCGATCCGTTTGTGTAGTAACATCTGAAACCAAACCTGAAAAATTCTTCATTCTGTTTAAGGAATAAAACCCACTAAATTGCAATGACCATGCATTTTAGCAAAGCAGAGCTGTTATTGGTTCATGAGTTAAATCTAAACCGATTTCTTAACTCTTGATATTGATTGGTCAGAGTCATTTTGCCGAAGTTTCAAAAATTCCCTTTTTTTCCCTCCCTCAAGTCCGTAAAATAAGGAGAATTCAGAAGGAGATAAAGCGCATTAAAGTGGTGCTTTGTGGGCGGAGTTTCCGTCTGCAGGGTACTTAATCACTCCGAGTTGAGTTGAGATGTTAGTATTTTACTTTACCCAGTTTCATTTAAAGTTATCTTTTTTATTTCTCCCTCTGTCTCTCGCAATATTTTGTTTCTTCGTAATCGTTGTTTTTCGTGATAATGATCTTTTTATTCACTCTTTGCTGTGGTTTTTTTTGTTTTGTTTTATTCAGCGCTTTTAAAGATGGAGGAGAAAAAAAACATATACCCTTTGTTTTTATCGTTCTTTACTTCGTCACACATTTTTCAAACGCTATATAACTATTTTTTTTCGTGCGTTCAAACATTCGACGCTCAGTGCCTTTAATTAAACTGTGAATGTGGAGATTGCACAGACCAGAGGAAGGTTAATCGAACGAAAATTCCCATGGGCCTTTTTTATCATTTCCATAATGTCCCTTAAACTGAATCAGAAAGTTTTGTGGGCTGTGAAAGTATTATTTTTATCGTAAACTATATTTTAACCAGGTATTAAATTGGGTTTGTATTCTGCAAGTTTTGGTAATGTTTTTCCTCATATTTGGTTCTAGAAATAGGTTTTGAATTTCTAAAAAAAAATTTAAGCAGCGTAGATTTTTTCTAAGCAATAATATCTGCTTCTGTTATTTTTAATTGCAATTTTCATATTATAGCATAAACACAATTTTCTTTTATATTTTTTAAACATTTAATACATTGTACGTCAATTAATTCAATGGCTATTTAAGCTATAACCCACTTCATATTATTGTTCAGGTTCCGAGCTGATGCATTCAAATATACGCAAAAATATTCGTTTAATGAGATCACTTATCGCTTAACCCTTTTAATCCAAATATTTTCCATCAATCGCATATCAAGACAGTGTATTACTTTGACATTTTATTTATTTATTTAAATTTAATGGTTAAAAATACCTATAGAATGTTAAAAAGATGTAGATTCAATTTTATGGAAACTCAACTTAAAACAGTCGCACGTGTTTATTTTTTCGTATAATAAACATATTCATGTATTGAATGAATGATTATTCATCAAATTATCTTTCTGTGTGCAGAGGGTTAATGTTATCAGTTTTGAAGCAAATTGACTCTCAATAGCGTTAAACATTGATATTTCGGAAAGTTTTTGTTCCACTTTCATTAAAATATCCGGAAGTCGTTTTTTTCATGAGATTGGATTCATATTCTTTTATCTAGATTAAAGTTATCTGGATTGATTTAAGAGAAAAAGCACTGACCCAGATAACACATCCTGTAGCATAATATTGCTCAATATCGTGCGATATTATATGATATTAAACAATATTGTGACTATTGATCAAAATTGTACAATATTTACGTGCTATTAGGGGACAAGTATAGGCTGAAATGCGAACATCCATTAATCATCGTTACTAGCGTTCCAGTTAGGATTTTGATATATACAAAACATAATTGATTTGAGTATTAAAAACGAAACTGAAATTCTTAGAAAGTGTAAAAATTTATGTAAAATAAGTCATTGTAATTCTGCGACGCAACTAAAAATTCTATTGACTCTTGTTAATAAATGTTGTTATTGTTGTTTCGTCTGGCACTTACCAAGGATTAGCTCGCTCAAGTAGTCAATTTAGACCTAATCGGCCTCCCTTGTTTTGTAGTAGCGTCAACTGAGACAGCACTAGGAATTTTCCTATCCACTTATCACATTTGCTTGCACTTCTCCTTTTTACAAGGGGGAGGGATATTCACACACCTCACAGATAGCGCACAGAAGAACAGCCATGCTCTAACCAGGATTCTAAACCAGATGACGAGGTTAATCCCCTAACCCTATACCAGGACGTGAGTTTAGTTAATTTCCGAAATACCATTCCGTTTCTGTAATCAAGCCCAGGAAATAACTTTTGATGATCCTGGCATATATAAATGGATTTAAAAAAAATCTTTAAACCAATAATGGAATGTTTCAAGAATTTGATAGTTTGAAATTTTGGCGTAGTTTAACAGATATTTAAGAAACATTACAATTGTGAACAGTATATAAAGGAAGTATTAAGAAATAATTGTCTAGAAACAAAAAATTGTGATTTTTTTTTATTGTTGTTTCAGACATATATTATATAATGTCTGTAAGATAAATATTCTTATTTTTTTTTCGTTGTGTGATAAAAATATTAATTTTACTTAATATGAATTATTTTTTTACAGGTAGTTAATGTTAAGCTGCTTAAGTGCTGAAGATCGCATTAAGTGACTGCTATTGTATTTCCATTTTCTGCCTATAAGTGCTACTATTTTTTAAGAATGTATATTACTGATAAAAGTAATAAAATCTAACTATATAATTGAATATTATTTTAACTAACTATATAATTAAAATATTAATTTTATTTTGTGTAAAAACATGTACATTTCTGATACTTTTATATTTGCTTTTAGTATTTCATTGAGTTAAATGTGGATAAATATTTTTAAAAATATTGTGTTATTGTTATAACATATATTGTATATAATATTTTGTTACATTATATTGCATATTATGTTATTATACTATTGCATAATTAGGTTTGATGCCGCATATTATTTTGAAGAAAGCAATTACTCAATTAATTTTGCTTAAAAATTGAACATGAAAATATTGTTAGTATTTGAAATTAGAGAATATTGAGTCTATTTGGACATGAACGCAGTAGAAACTGAAGCATGATTAAAATTCCATTCGATAAATATAAGAGTATCATTCTGAATAAATATAATTTCTAAATAAATATTGTATATTATGTGTTATTAACATTCTATCGTATATTATGTTATTATAATATTGCACAATTGGGTTTGATGCTACATATTCTTTTAAAGACATAAAGAAATGGTTCAAAACTTGGAAATGAAAATATTGTTAGTATTTTAAATAAGATATATTTGGTCTATTTGGACATGAACATGACAGAAACAGGGTTAAAAATCCATTAGATGAATATGAGAGTGACATTCTGAATAAAAGTGTTATATATTTGTTTGATAAAATCTGAAATAAAAATGGCAGAATTTTTGCTAAGTTAAAAAAAAACCATTTACTTTCAATCTGAAGCCATCTTAAGACTCTTTACTATTATTACCCTACGCAATGCCTCAGAATTTCCAAAAATATATATATTTCAGATTACCTATATGAGTAACATCCACAAGTTTTCGAAATGTATGTTTTCTTTAGGAAATGTAGTTTAAATACGATGTCAAACTCTTAAGACTACTAGGTCTCAACCAGGTTTGAAAGAAGCTGCCATCTATCTCTTGTTGGGATCTTCCGCAAGAAAATGTGAAGAACTATTCGCAAAGTTCAATATTTGAATAGATTATTGAATATAAAAACCTGCTCTTCTGCGATTTTTTTTATTATTATTTTCCACGGGGTGGAGAATCTTCCACTTTGCTTTTCCAGATCATCGCCCGTCGAATGTCACATATTTCAGAAAAAAAAATTCCCCATTTTCGATCCAAGCTACTATTCCCCATTCTGGATAGGGAAAAAAAGAAGTTTTATAGAAAGAAAAGGAGAAAAAAAAAGAGGGGAGGGGATGAGAACTTTTCGATGGAAAGGGATGAAATAAAAGGAAAATTCCAGACACTATAACCGTTCCTGGGGACGAAAATGGAACATCAAGAATGTGATTTTCGATTTAAAATGCCTGCACAGTTCTGACACTCGCCGCTCCGAATGCTTGACAGGATTTCTCCCGTTTCATAACATCTCCGAAATCTGTCCGCTTCTCCTCGAATATCTCATCTCCGAAAAGTCAAAAGGAAATAAAAAATGCAGCTACTTTAGAAGATATAAATGTATTTCATATCCAGAATTCAATGAATAGCGGCAATCGCATATTTTGAGCTTTGTTTTCCTCCGTCTTTAATGTATTTTATTGCTAACTGAATATGAATTTTAAAAAAATAGTTAGTAATAAAATTACGTCATATATCCTAAATAAATTTAAATAATAATTAATAAAATTAAATAAAAAAAATTCCACCAATTTAAAATATAAAATGTATTTTATATCCAAAAGTCAATGAATAATACAATCTCATGGAGGCGTTTTGCTTCTCTTCGTCTTTATTGCATTTTATTGCTAATTAAGCAAGAATTTAGAAAATTCATTCTTGAGATTACTTCATGCATCACAAATAAATGTAAATAATAAAAAAGGCAATACGAAATTTTTAAAAAAGGCAGCTACTTTAGAAGATATAAAAGAATTCCATATCCCGAATTCAAATCATAACGGCAGTTGCATATTTTGAGCTTTGTTTTCCTCCGTCTTTATTTTATTTTATTACTAACTAAATCTGAATTTGATAAAATCAGTTAGTCATAAATTTACGGCATATGTCCTAAATAAATATAAATGATAAAGAGTCAAAAAAAATTAAAAAATGCGCTACTATAGGAGATATAAATATATTTCATATCCATAATACAATGAATAATTACAGTCACATAGATGAGATTTATTTTCCATCTTCTTTATTGTATTTTATTGCTAACTGAACATGAGTTTAATAAAATAGTTAGTCATGAAGTGACGTTATAGATCATAAATTAATTAATTAAAAAAAGAGAAAACTGAGAAACTCCATTTCACACTATTTATCAATGAATAAAAATTAAACTTAGCGATTACAATTTAACCCTTTTACTACCATCTGCATTCTTTTATCTCTGGAGGGACTATATGGAATTGAAAACTGTACACTTTATTTTCCCAAAAAATGCATACATTTCTGTTGTTGTTGTTACTTGCAGCACTTGCCATGGACAAACCTCCGCTAATTCAGCAGCAGATTTAAGCCGAAAGGCATGTCTCTTGTTTTTGAATTAGCGCCAACTAGGGTCAGGTCTACGACTTAGCTACACACTCACCACATTTTTTGCATAGTCCTTTTTGCAAAGGACAAGGACAAGGGGGAGGGGGGCACAGTCGCACATCTCACAGATAGGAAACAGAAGAACAACCATGTCCAAACCTAGATTCCCAGAACACGAGGAAGACACGCTGCCTCTGTGCCAGAAAACGGGAACATACAGCTTTAATTGATATTAATCGCATAGTTCCTGCAGCCTGATGAATTTTCTTATAGAGCGCTTTTGCTCTATTATATCTATTGAGGAGTCAAGTGGACTTGGTTTTTCTTACAACCATCATAGCCACAGAAGAGTCTTATTTCCATTTGGAAGGCAGATATTTTTCTACTTTTATGAAGTGTTTGATCAATCGCTCTCTATTCTGAAAGATGGTGTCTCAAAACTCATGGTTTACCACTTTTTTAACAACCATCTCTAATTCATTAATATTGCATTCAAAACCCTGCATTACTCTCTCAACTGAAATGTAATTGAACCAGCTTCTCGTCCTAGTATCATATAGAGTAACTGTCGCTGAGGATCTCTTTACTCCATTGCAAAAGGTAATTGATTATTTCAAAGTTAAAACTCTTCGCACTACCATGTCTTGAAATTATAGATACAAAATATTTACATATATAAAGAAAGGTAGCATCTTCTGGTGTCATTTCCATCTGCCTTGATTTTTTAAATTGAAATATTCTCCATTTTCCCTTTTTACGTCGATACAGAATAACCAAGACT
>JAOUZG010003724.1:4309934-4340122 GCA_026289955.1 Argiope argentata
AAAATGATTCATTTGGATCAGAAGGTTGATTTAAAATACTTTAAAGAGAAGTCCTCTGGCATGGGAGGGAGATAATTATGAAAGAACATGTTTAGAATTTTGTAATTTGGGCAGAGTTTAGGTGGACTTTTGAATGATAAAGAGAAAAACATAATTAAGTCAATCATTTTAATGAAATAAATGATTCATTGAAATCAGAAGGTTGATTTAAAATACCTTAAAAAAAGCTTCTGGCATGGTAGGGAGATTATTATAAAATAACATGTTTAGAATTTTGTAATTTGAGCAAAGCTTTACTGGACTTTTGAATGATAAAGAGAAAAACATAGTTAAATGAGTCATTTGAATGAAATAAAATTATTCATTTGGATCAGAAGGTTGATTTAAAATACTTTAAAGAAAAGCCTCTGGCATGAGAGGGAGATAATTATAAAAGAAAATGTTTAGAATTTTGTAATTTGAGAAAAGTTTTACTGTACTTTTGAATGATAAAGATAAAAACATAATTAAATCAATCCTTTTAATGAAATACTCATATATGCTTTCCTCAATTTGCAATCAAATCCCCATCCAGCTGACAGATCGTATTGATAATCCAGTACCTCCATAATCTGGTGTTTTAATCCTTTCTGCCATCTTATATTATCCCGACTATTCAAATTAGTATAGCGAATAGTATCTACCTGCAACGTAACTCGCAACGCAGATCCAATCATAAATTAATGATCTGATTCTGAACGCCAACGTAAATTTCTATTATTTTCCAATACAGATATACGTGTAATATATTTTCTACAGTAGAATTTGAATTCCAAATTCTATCAGAAATTAATATTTTGATATTTTCTGTCATTGCAACGTTTTATAGTTCTCATAATAAGAGTTCTGAACTCTAGAGATGTCGCCAGTGTGTCAGCATAAAAGATCTTTTAAACTTTCCAATGTGTTTTATTTCTCTATTTATTTTTCATTTCTTTACTAACTTATAAACATTTCGTACGTATGGAAATATAGTTGTGCATGCGTGGGTACTGACGTTTTGACGCCTATTGGGGAAACGCAAGTTGGGTGAATTTTCTAAGCCAGTTGGAGTTATACATTATAGATTAGAAAATTTTAATGTCCTTCATTCTGTTTTATTTTAATTCAAAAGTACTTAAAAATGAATCCCTAGAAAATAGAGTTACTAACAATGTTTAACTTTAAATATATCAAACAACATTAAAATAAACCGAATCGATTGAAATAACCAGTTAAAAATATGTTAAGCCTAGCGTCCATAGCGTGGGAAAAAACACTAAAGTCTTAATCATTTGGCTGTGGGGAAATAGAGATTTTTGGCTGGAAAGTTAGTTTGAAATGAATAAGAAGTTAACTACTGAATTAAAAGGAATAAATAGTAGACTACATTTCATTCTAGACTATAATATATTTCTGTGTTAAATTTCTTCCAATTCCGTTCATCTACTGAAACGTGATTAATTAACATGATTCGTCCAAACTTTCACATTTATAATTGTAATATAGATTATGTCTGCAACAAATCAGCGTTTGGATTCTTTCCGTTATTACAAAATTGTTTGACTCTTTGAATACGAGTTTTGAATTTGATATTAGTATTTTCATTATAATAAATATTACTAGCTTTTTGCAATTGAGAAGTGGCTCAGGTTCAATATTCAAGTCAATGAACTATTTTGACGTCTTATTTATTTACCTCCCAATTTTTAATGCTAAAAATACCCACAGAATGGTAAAAATATGTAGATTAACTTTTCTGGGAACTTCAACGTGAAACAATTATATATATATATGTTCGGAGCAAAAGTCCTTGTATTAGGTGAATAATTGCGTATTGAATTCATTTACCGAATGCAAACAGTTAATTTTGTCCTCTTGCCCCTTTTATTATTTCACTTATTTCTTTCATACTTTTAAATTGCAAGAATAAAATTAAAACACATATCAAACTTATTTCTTTAGTTAAACTACGATAGATATTTAACTTATCCTTTTACGGCATATGGGATCATATATGGCATATCAATAATAAAAGGCAAAAAATTGTCTATTATTTTATGACATTTCGAAATAACCTCACTTTTGTGGAAATGGTTGAAAAAGCAGAATTGAAGTGTGAGTGATTTATTTTCAAAAAACGATAACAG
Organism: Argiope argentata; assembly: GCA_026289955.1. Classification (NCBI taxonomy): domain Eukaryota; kingdom Metazoa; phylum Arthropoda; class Arachnida; order Araneae; family Araneidae; genus Argiope; species Argiope argentata. The sequence goes on from JAOUZG010003724.1 coordinate 4,312,103, forward strand.
AGTAAAACCTAGGTATTTTTTTTGACAAAAATTTTTTTCATAGAATCGATATACTCATCTTTCCCAAAGGATAATAACTTTCTTCACTTTTTAACTGTAATGGTTTTTGTCCCAGCGCATACGAGCCCATATATGGTTCCGTAATGTGTGTGTGTGTGTGTGCCTTATTTATGATTAAATAAAGCTATTCCCACAATTAAATACTTTTTTCAACGATTTATTAATTCATGCAGGAAAGAGTTAAGACCCTAATCATATATTATATCACTAATCATTATTTTACAGTTCCAAGCGGAAGATCAATGACTTTTGAATCTAGTCATTTCTTTAAAACCTCTTCCCCCTGCAACTTTATTGGAGTTTTGGATTCAAAAGAAATTCTAAATATGTCAATACAATTTATCTTCACAATACATTATTTAATTATTACTTTACTTATTGTGATCATATCAGCAATTGGTTAAAAGTGAGCTGAAATTATATAAACGTGATCAGATATTGTTATTCTGTTGTCACCAATCATATTCTTCGTTTCTGACGTCCCAGAATCTGCAGAAATTTTATACTGGAGCCATATCCTTTACGCTTTCACAGAAATGGCAAGATCCGAAATTAAATCAATATAGCTGACTCCATCACATCAGGTTTCATCCTTTTAATAGAACTTGCACTTTTCTTTTGACACTATTTTTTAAGTAGTCACGGGCGTACTGGGTAATGCGATACTGTGCTGTCGATTCTGAGAAATTGAGTACAGGACCCACTGAACAACAATAAAAACTGTATATTCTCCTGGACACACATCTCACACTCAATTCCAGATTGAATCTGCGCAATGGCGGAAGCAAAAAAAAGTTGCACTTGAACAAATAAGCGAAATGAAAACTCCAAGAAAGAAGAAAAAGAGCAAAAAAATGTACCACTAGCTAGCTATTCTTGCTTCTTATGAATGGTTCGAATTTCGAGTTTTACAAATTGTGTTCTTGCTGTATTTCTAGCTGCATCCCGTTGGTTAATACGTGAGTCGAAATCGAATGCAGGTTTTTTGTCACGTTTCTTTTAAAAGACTTTCTTCAGTATGGGGTTATTTTCTTTGACTATCAAGATATCAGAATTCTAGAAAAATGATAAATAAACATGCTCGGTGAGAATCTACGCTGAAATCGAAGTAAGTAATAAAAATTCTTTTGAAGAGAGAGAAGAGAGTTTGGTTGATCGTCAGCTTGAGAAAAAATAAAATTTATTTCAAAATAAGCCATAGGATACGCGTTTAAATATAATAGGGTCTAATAGACTGTTTATTGAAAAAAACTGATTTGAGAAAAAAATCCAAATTATTTTTCTTAACTTAAGCGTGTATATACATATCATTAGAATTGAATACTCGTTTTTCCATTAACCAGTTCATATACGTCTCTGACACGCACATCGAATTATTGAATTTTTAAGTTTAAATCTGCAATTAAGTGAAAGTATTCAGTGATTTAAAAACCAAGAATCACTTAGAAACTATTGAATATGTTAAATCTCGTTACATTATTATAGGAATGAAAGTGACAATAAATGTTCACGATAGGATGTTTCATCTAACTGGGAAGTTAAATAAATTCGCATGCCAAGTGGTTAAGTACTTTTATTGAAGTCATTATTCGTATACGCTTCTCAAGCCTATGCTCAGATAACTTCATATTCTAATCTTCTGACTCTTAAAATGATAATTTATCTTTACCGGCAATAATATTCAAATATCTTTCAAATGTCATTATTATCTAGTAATTTTTTGCAAGATTTAACGCAAGTATTTATTATAAACCTCTATAAATAAATGATTTCGCTATAAAATAAAAATATTTGATTATTTAATCAATCAATTATAAAATATGCCATATATGTTGTAACATAATCTGATGCAATATATATTGTTAATTTTTTAGTGCAGCGGGTTCGGATTGAATGGACTTTATTTGAGGACAGCACAAACAAATTTATTTACAGCTAATTACAGGATGACTCGATAAAGTAAAATTTCAGATAAACACAATCCAGCAGTCATATTATTGTGCGTAAGGCTTACATTACAGCGTAAATGTAAGCCTTACGCACAATAACACAGATTGCAAAACAGCTATCGTATAGCACAGCAAACAGTAAATCACAGAGAGCTCGATAACACATCGTTAACAGCAAACGTAAACACAGCTCACTAATAACAAGTAGGCAAAATATCCGCTATCCAGCGAGATGCTTCTCTTCCGAGAGAGAGGAACTGCCGAATGCGGTAGCCCGTCTCTTATATATCCGGGCGAAAGAGCAGCGAGGCTTCGGAAATCACCGAGAGAAAACGCGAATTTTTCGGGGTTACCGGAATATTCCCCTCGCCAAGTCAACTCGGCTGGCGCGATGCACCTATTGAAGCGTCACCAACATTTTCTACTTCGGCGAGCGTTCGCCCGCTTGTAACAATATTTTATCCTCAGTAGCATCCATATTTTGTACAATATTTTGCTATATTTAGCAATATTCATAATTCTGTATAATATTCTTGAATGTTTAATAACGTAATAATACAATATTGTAAAATACTGTTCGCCATGTTTTGCTACCATAGAAAGTCAGTATTTTTTCTCTAAATCATAATATTTACTTCATCCACAAATATATACTTTTTTGCAGCAGTATTACTGTTTATAATAGGAATCTATTCGTTGCAATATGATTCTGATTCGAGATTTGTAAGCACGAATGAATAAATGTTTTTCTCCTGAGAATGGTTTACTAAACAATTCTTCCATGAGAATTGTTCATTCACTGGAGCTTGCTAAACTCATGAGTTAGCGTCATTCTTGAAAGCTCACACTGAATTAAGAGCTTACTTGAAGAGATATTCAATATTGCCTTTTAGCTCACGATATGAATAAAAAGAAAATACATTTTTGTCTTGATTTCTCGAATTCAATTATGTATTTTAGTATGCGTCAAATGCAAGTGCCGAATGACCTAATATTTTGGTACGTAAATATGTAACCGAATCAAAGCAAAAAATTATTTAATTACTCACTATTATACACCTTTAAATCCTTAAATTGTCGCACTGCAGCTCATAGATACAATTTATTTAATGTTTCTATTGAAATTATTATAGTTTGGTCTAATGGCGTTGTAAGATGTTCTAAGGAAAAAAAAATTTAAATTATAGTTTATTAAAAGGGGAGAAAATAATAAAAATTAGATTAAATCAATTCACAATATGTATCCATTAGAGACAGTGGGATTAATGGAAAATTAAAAGATAAACTTCATTGGATCATTCGTATTTATATAAGATGGCCTTTATTTTCTTACTTTGATCAAAATAACTAAATATCTCGAGTGTGATGAATCATTTAATCTAGATATTATAAGATCAAAGACCTTTCGACAGGAACTGCATTTCTAATGTGAACTTATAAAATTAGTACTACTGTAAACTATAACCTGCTATCTGGTATTATACATTAATGATGGTAAAAGAAATTAAATTTAAACCAATTGAATAATTCTGATATTTATAAAAATTATCATTTCTTTCATTAAACCACATTCCGAATGATTGAAGTGGAAACGGGTTAAATTTACTGTAATATGTTATAATTTTACTGAAAATATGGTACTTACGTATCAGACCGTCTTCGTCAACTGTCGCCAAAGGTTTAGTAACTAATGGGCGACGGATTCAAATTTGGCGATAAACCGTTGACGCCAACGAAACCAATAAAATGGCAAACGGCAGTTAAGGTTTGAACAGTTTTTAAAATAACGGCGATTTTTTTTGCCATTATTGGCAGATTAGCAACCCATTGGCGACGACATCAAATTTACCGATAAAAAATGGATGATCTAATGCGTAAGTACTGAAAATATTATACCTAGGAATTATTGCAGTGCATTCGAGATCCAAAGTATTGTATTGTTAGTAACGTAGGTGTGTAATCTCTATTCAGATTCTAAATAGATGAGCAAGGCCTGATTAAGGCGGGGGCATACGGGGCAGTTGCCCTGGGCCCCCACATAATCAGGGCCACCCAAATCGAATATAAATATTATTTTACATTTCCTTCTATTATGAATCTTCTTCATTACTGAAGTAGTGAAGCAGAGAGGGGGAGAGAAGTTTTTGCTCTGGGCCCCAACTAGGTTAAGTCGGGCACTGTAGATGAGTGAATTATATTGAACTTGTAAGTATTTACATCAATGTGTATTCACAAATATTTTAACCTCTGCGTGCATATGTCAACAAACTGTATTTCATAGTACTTTGCAAATCCCCACGAAATGTTTTTATTCTTATAAATAACTGAATTTCAATTTTACAAATTTAAAAAAAACCTGATTAAATGCTCATTTTCTAAGTACCACAGCTTGTTAAACAATTTAGCACAATTAAAATTATATATGTTATATTATTTTATATTATGAAATATTTGCTGCCAATATTATTTAATGTAATAAATATAGTATCATATACGCTTGGTACTGTTACAACTATCAGGGGATCAATATTGGCCGTATATATATCTTTATATATTCAAAGATGGAGCCGTTGGATGGAAAAGGGCAGACTCATATTTCTCTGGGGGAAATGCATTTCTGCAAGTCTATCATGCTCTTTTTTCCTCGTTTCTGCAACTTCTCTTCCTCGGGGATGCAGCTTATCCTAAAGAAAGTTCGCTAGAAGTGATAGCATGCTACATCTTATTGATAACAGACTAAGGCCAGAAAACTACATTCCATCATTCATAGTTTCCATCGTTTTTCTCGTGTTCCTTCAAAAGCATTTGTTTGGTTTGTGTAAAAGAAATTTTTAAATGCATTCTTTTTAATGCGTTATAATTTTTTAAATTATTTATTCCTAACTATTTTCAACATTTCAAAAAGGGATGAAATCTATGGACTAACCTTTTATTTATTTTAAATTAGTACGCTTATTTGCGTTTATCATTTAATTAAATAATAAAGCAATACACAAAAAATGTCTATTTCAATTTTTGACTGAACTACCTGAATAGAAAAATTATCTTTAATGCGATGACAATTCTTATTACAATTACTGTAATATCGATTACAACTTTTAAATTAATATTACAATAATTGTAATATCGATAACAATTTTTAAATCAATATTACAATAATTGTAATATTGATTATAATTTTTTAATCAAAATTATAATCATTGTAATATCGATTACAATTTTTTAATCAATATTACAATTATTGTAATATTGATTATAATTTTTGAATCAATATTATATATATTGTAATATTGATTATAATTTTAAAAATTTAATATCGATTACAATTGTATTAAATAGTACTCAATATTATAGAATCATTATCTTTAATATAATTTGCGCGAATCTATGAAAGTTTAAATATGAATGTGTGAATGTTTATATAAAATTGTGTCAACCCATGAAAGTTTAAGCAAAGGAATGTCCTGGGAGAAAACGAGCGTTCTGCTGCTTTTTGAATTTCTTTGAATTAGATATAACTAAAATTCTGCTTGGTTTTTAACATCTCAAAATGCTCTATAAAGCCACCATTGAAGAAGCTGAATGTATCTACGAGTGTCTGCGTATTTCTTACAGGCTTGAATTATCTTCCACTTTGAAAGGTTTTATAAATTCGTAAATGCTTTTTCCATTAGGAAGCTAGAAAAACAGCTTTACGAAGAAAATATTCACATCCTACCATAGTTGGCAGCGAATGCCAGCATCTTTTGAATCTCGCTTTTCTAATGTCAACATTATTTAAACAGTTTTTCACAAAAATTATTCATTTTCTTTTGACGGGTAAAATTGTATGTTTATGTGAATATATGAAAAGTCATACCATATTTGCTTTAAGTGTCTTTTAAATTTAAAGATACCTACCTTACCTTGGTGTATTACAAAATAAATATAATTACATCTTTTTCATAGAATCTCAAAATATAGTTGTGAATGTAAGCAGACAAAGAAAGTCAATCTGAAGTATAAAGCCTGACCATATTTATATATTTAAACACTTTTGATTTTGCGATGTTTTTTCAAACTTAGGTCCATTGCTAGGAATCAATGTCTTTGAATATTCATTTTTACTTTTTTTTAAATATTAAAATGTAAATTAGTTATTTTCATATGTAAATATTAATTTTTTTACTGTTTTATATGTTAACTTAAAACTACTATTTAATGAATTTGTAATTGTTTGATTTAAATTGAATCAATTTATTATATATATCACATCTATTATAGTGCAGGTTGAATTTGCATTCTAAGTGTTTGGCAGTTTAGAATAACTTCAAAATTACATTCAACATACATTGACAGTTTGTAAATCTCGTTAATTCTCGATAGTTTAAAAATAGACCATACTAGTTTCTGTATTGTGTTTTTACTTATAAACTTACTTGTTTAAAATGCGAAAATAAAATAGTTGAAAAAATGAGAATAAAAATTTTGATTTACTATTGATTTTTTAATTTTAATGTAACGATTAAATCCAGACAACGCCAAAATGTTCACTTGCAATTTTCGGAAGTATTATCCTCTATTTCTAGTGATGGCACAATCAATACCAAAAAAATTAATTAATAAGCTTGAACTATTTTTTCTTTCGCATCTTCCCATTTTAAATATGGAGAGTGAAAATCACTTCAACCATTGACAATTTTAGCTGCGAGATTCATATGAATCACCACTTTCAGATCTTTTTAAGTAGGAAAAAAATTATGGATTTTCATCTCTGTATGTGAATAAGATAGGCAAATAAAAGGATAGATGAAATATACTATATGGCCTCTACATTTAAAAATTTCAAACATATTTTGCGCGAGATTCATTTGGGGAAAATCTGTTTCTCTTTATTTTCAGGATGTGATAAAAAGAATAAAGATTGATGAATTAAATAGAATATAGAGATTAAAAACCTTAAGTTTTGATATGTATCAAATTTGGAAAAAATCCTTCAAAGATTTGATAGTATGCTGTTTAACAAAAATTCAAACATAATAATTCAATAAGGAATTGATTTAATTACATGGAATTTAGTTAGTTATTTTATGATTCTAACTATAGTTTATGTCAAATGGTTGGAAAAAAATGTGTCAAAACTATGTATTCCCTCTTTCGTTGTTTGTGAATTAACCATCTCCCATACAGACTAACTCTCATTCCAAATTGTACCTATTGTTCTTAATTGTTATAAATTTAAAAATTCATAGATATATTTATTAGAGAGTTTGCGATAAAGTTTTGATGAGATGGTACTAGCAGATTCAAATATAAAAGCAATCAAATTAGAAAACAATTTTCAATTGAATATTTGATTATCTTTTATTTGTATCATCTTGAAATAACTTAACGTTTTTAACGTTCGATAATTTTTCATAGCTAATTTGTTGGTTGAAACTGGTGGAAGGAATTTAAGTTTTATGAATGAATATTTAGAGCGAAACATTTGGCATTCAGCGAGTATGTTGATTTTTATGGCTGTGTTGGAGTGGAGGGGGTTCTAATGAATATCATAATGCTATTCATTAAATCAGTCTGATAATGCTATTTATTCATTCTGTATTCATTCAATCAATCTCATGATGCTGATCATTCATTCTGTGTTTAGATTTTTTTGCGCCTGTGATGTGGTGGGGATGGTTTTAATTAATCTCATATTGCTATTCATTAAAGTCAAACAAAATGTCAGAGAGTGGTAGAAAATTTATTATCTTTCTTAAAAATAAATATAGCCTTATAACAACCTATTTCTAAAATCTCTATGAAATATTAAACCAAATATCAATAGATTTGAAGAAGTTGCGGTCGTCCACTAAAAGCACAAATTAGCAATTAAAAACGGAATAAATATAGTCTTAATACCCTCACATTCCTCAGCCAAGAAAAATCGTTTTTTTTTTTAAATTACGAGTTGAAATGAAATAAATCAAATATATTATAAATTGATACAAAAAATCATATATAAACTGAAAAAATAAAGAATATTTTAGAGATTCTTATTGTATTAATAATACTGCGAATTTCCCAAAGGTATATATCATCTAGTTAGAAATTTAAAAAAGCGGTTGAGGTCTTTCCAAAGCTTTTTCGCATATACAGATTTATATTCACCTTCTCTCCCCACACTGAATAGTATTTGATAGTCATGAGTATTGTTTTGCTATTGGCGATCAATAGTTACAAAATATCAATATATAGCAAGAATGTAGCATTTGCAATGACATCAGCAAGCGAAAATAACACATTTTTTTGTGGTTATTACCACCTAAAATGATATTAAATACATCGTGTCCGAAAATAGAATAAGTATTTTTGACGCCTTTCATTCCACCGATTGAAAAAAAAAATTGACAAACAACTATAATCTGTAATCAGAAGAGCACATATTACATTTCACTTAATTTAAGTCATGGCGTTTTTCAGTAACTACGATCACATACACGCGAGATTATCGGTAAATAGGCGATGAGCCTTTTGAAGGATTTTACTCCATCTTTAATTAAGATAACATTTTAAATTCTAAACTTCTAAATCAAATATTAACTGCCCTTTTATTCTAGCGTATAATGTTTTGTAATTATAGTGTTTAACATCGACCGTAAAGGTGTCAAATTTCTTCTGTATGGATTTTGTTAAAAATTTGATAGAAGTCTCCAAATTTAGATTAAAATCCCTGAAACAATCATTTAACCATAATTATTTTGAATATCCGTAATCATATACAGAAACATAATTCCGAATATATTTTTGTTGTTACTTATGGCACTTTCCATGGACAAGTCCCCAGCTGATACAGCAGCAGATTGGAGCCGAAAGGAGCGTCTCTTGTTTTTTGAAGTCGCGCCAATTAGGGTCAAGAGTACGACTTAGCTACACACTCACCACATTCACTTGCCTAACCTCTTTTTATAGGAGGGGGGCACATTTACACATCTCACAGATAGTACACAGAAGAACAACCATGCCCTAACGGGACTCGAACCCGGGACCTGCAGAACTACCTTTGTGCTGGAAAGCCAGCCCGAATATATTTTTTCGGGTTCTGTTAGCCGGGCGAAAGCGAAAAATTGCCAAATAATGCAGAATTTCGCCAAATCTCTTACAGCGTTTATAAAGAGAATAATAACTAATCAATGTAGAATCCTGCCAAATTTGTTAGAGAATTCATCACTTGCGCACGGCTATCGGAAACGTATCATTTTTTGAAGTGTTTTTGTATGAAACATGGAGATTGGTAAAAATTTTAAATTTAAATCGTTCGAAAATAACAAGTTCATTTCATATCCTTCGCACATAACTAAGTAAAATGGCAAAAATAATTGTTAAGGATTTAAATTATCAATTAGAATTACTACGATCTCATGTTTATTGGTATATTTGATGAACTTAGATTTCTAAAAAAAAAATTAATTATTATTCTTTTTCTACACTCGACTTATCAAAAGTTCTTGACGGCAAACATGCCTTTATGTAGTCATTAAGCGCGCTAACATGTTTGACACGTGGTACGCAAATGAAACTATAGCAGGTACGCCATTCAAATGTTCTGAAACGTCTTGGAACACAACTTGTCAGTTGTAATGTGAAGTATGGAACAAGTTTGATATGCATGATTCGTAATATATTATTAGAACCATCATTAATCGTGAGCATGAAATTGCATATTTGAGTTGAAATACGTACTTTCTTACTGCTTAATTAATTCTCCTGAAGCTCATTTATCAAAAAGGACTTTCTCACAATCCCAATTCTTCATACGGAGAATGTCGTCATCTGTCAAAATGTCCGGATATTCAATATGTTATTTAATTACTGCAAGGAGCAGAGTTGCTCCATGCTGCTTCAAGGTTTAAATTAAGAGACCAATATTTACTGGAAGTAGACAAAGACAGCTAATACGGGACTCAAAGGATTGGGATTTATTTGGGTTGTTAAACTGATTATGATTATTTGACACTGATCGCCTTTTCCGGACGGTAAGTACTTGAAACTTCTGGAAAGATTTAAAGCAAACACACCAGAAGATCTCTGTTCTGATAAATCTCAATCAAAATTATTTGAAAGGGACTCTCTGTTATAAAAGGGGTTTTAGTTTCTGTATAATAAATGAATATTAATTTAAATTTTAGTAATTCAGTGCCATTTCAGTTATTACCAACCATGCTATTAAGATTCATATAACGAAATAGTTTTACTTGAATAGAGAGAGACTTAAGTTACATTCATCATGACATTAAAATTCTATAAAAAATACAAGAACATTATTGCGGCAATTTGTATAAGTGTGCAAGATAATCTAAAACTTTCAGGGAAAAATTCCAGCTGATAGTACTACGCCATTGCTATAAAATTACTATAGGGTATTCGTGGCTAGTAAATTAAGTAAAAGAAAAGGACATAAAGTATAAACTCAGATTTAATCCTTTGTGAAAAATAATTAGATGCAAAATTATTTACCTAATACAAAGATTTGTTTATTGTTATGAAAAATAAATATGCATAATTCTTTTAAGTCAAATTTTGGTACTTACGTATTATACCATCTTCGCCAATGGTTTAGTAATTTTTTGGAGACGGATTTAAATTTGGCGATAAAGATCAACGGATTACACCATTGTTGAATTGCCATAATTGATGGTTTAGCAACTCATTGGCGATGACTTCAAATTTGGCGATAAAGTTGGACGGTATAATACGTACGTATTGAAATTTCTTTGAAAAATTAATCTATATATCTTAACCATTATGTAGGCGTTTTTAGTATTAGAATTTGAAAAAAAAAAATAAAACGTCAAAATGATGCACAATCTTGAACGTTGAGTCAGAGGCACCATCGGGACTGCAAAGAGTTAATAGAATATGTATTTATAATAGTGAAACACCACGCTATCGTAAATTACAACTCAAACATCCACTAACAACGTGAAAAATATAATGAAAATCAGGAAGTTATAAGAATAATAAACAGTTCAAATAACGGTACTTTTACGCTACCCGGGCACAAGCGAAAAACCCACAAAGAAATTTGTGAAATTGAGACTACATCATTTGGCTATTTTTCACTTGCGCCCGGCTGACGGAAAAGTGACCTAGTGTACTTATAGCTAGTCTTCAAAGAAGCTGCCTTATGAAGTGTTACATAATTTATACATTGTTCTTCATGAAATGTTAGTGTTTTTATTATTAATAGGATTTCTATTACATATGTGCTACAGGTTTCGTGAATATGTTTTATCTTAAACATATATTGCAGATTTTAAGCGATATTCCTTTCTCTTTTACTAAATTCGGTGCGACAGGAGAGAGCATCACCCCTTTTTGCCAAGATATTTAGCATCCAAATATGGCAACCCCATGTTGTCGTTGGGGGGAGTATCTTCCTCAAGAAGATAAGACGCAAAAGCGCGGAAAGTCGGCGATTTTGAAAAGTGCGCCAATGGGATGATGCTCTCTACGGATCAACCCTAAATTCATTAAAAACAACAAGATTTACCTTAACTAAGACATTTCATTGAAAATTTGGATCTCCATAACCATTGCAAAAGTTCATCAGTGAAGATTCAATTTATTCACCAATTAATGCAAATCCTAATTATTCAACTGTGCAACTAAACAGTATTTAGATGATTATCACATCATAACAGAAATAACATCAGTAAACAGAATTTAGATGATTATCACATCATAAGAACCACACGTGACGCAAAGCTGTCCCTTTTCAAAGTTTGTGCAAAATCACAAGGAATCGGTTGGGAAGTATTCATCATATAGCCTGGACATTACAACCTCAATATTTTTGGTACGTTTGTAGTTTAACCCCCTGCTTGGCGCACTTTTCAAAAATCACCAACTTGGCAACCATAAATCGCAGACAAGAGCACAGGCCACCTCTTCCGATCAAGATAACCTAGGGTTGTCATAATTAAAAATAAGGGGTTAAAGGTTACCAGCAATGGTACATTATCGCCAACTTGGCGAAGAAGGGGGTTAAACTTCAAAACAACCATTCTGTTTTATCTGTTTATATACATTAAAGAATTTTTAGAGAGCTTAAAAGTTTGTTCTCTGGCGATGACCTCAGACTGATCTGCTGTGTTCTATGAGACTGGAAATTTCAAATTCTTGGCATTTTTTTAAAAAATCCAGCGTTGCCTTAATGCTGCTGCTTTGTTCCGATTTTCGACGAAAAAGAGGGTGCAGTATCTTCTGAGGGTATGAACCCCCAAGCACCAGAGGGCAGAAGTCTGATTTCTAGCTCGCATGCGTCATAAAGCCTTTTTACGGAGTGGACTTCTTTCAAACATAATATCCAGTCACTCACAGATCGTAATTTAGATCTAGAACACAGAACGATCACCTCTGACCCAGTACCTCCAATGGTATAACCCTTCTCATGGAGGAGTTTGTGATTTCGACAGATTTAACGAACTCCACACACACACATTCTCGGAGAGTTTTCGGTCTGCGAGGTTCGAACTCGCAAGCTAAGGAATATGAGTGGGAGGGTGCTCTATCAACCAGGTTGTGCGGGCCTTGCTGCCTTAATGTAAATAACAGTTATGCCCAAAATAATCAATTTCCAGTACTTTCCTCCTTTCTTCCCACTGCCATTAAATGAATATTTTGATTATTCTGTTTCAAAATTACATAAGTTATTTATTATTACTTCTATGTTGATAGACGCAAACTGTTGCTTTTTCTCCGATATCAGCATAAATTTTCTATGCTCCATTCAGTGAAAGCTTTCTGGAGAATTGCCTTGGTACATTATCCGTAAAGAAACTATCTGTAAATACTATTTGCTCATTTTTTAACTTAGCACAGTTGAAACCATAACAAAGAATTATAATATGCAATTGAAAATTACCTAAAAAAGTGTTATGACTTTCCAACTTGCACAAGGACCAGTAACAGGTCTATAAAATGAGAAGTGGTCTCATAAATATTAAAGTTTTAGAGCTTCAGTAAGGTCTTGTATTAAAAAAAATACAATTAAAATTCTGGAGGGCGAGGTATGGAGTAAAAACATTAAGGAATTTATTGATGATAGACTTACTTGTTTAGCGAAATAAATGCTAAAATTTTACACCAGAAATTAAAACTATTTTATTTTAGAGAACCACATTATATTTCATGTTGGATGACCATTTAAGTTTTAAGAATATATATGCATATGAGCTCTAAACGGGATAAGCTATTATACGATTGCTCTTCTATGAAAAGTAAATTTCAGGTACTTTTCCGTTAGCCGGGCACAAATGCCGCCAATTGTAAACCAAACGCGAGTCGTGACGCCAAGCGAAGCGGATGGCAAAACGGTCAACGGTATCCTATATTATCTGGCGATTTTCTTTGGCTTGCGACGCCTAACGGAAAAGTAACAAATTGGTTGATGTGTAGTTTAACCCACAATTACTTTTATTAGGGCAACCCTAGGTTATCTTTTTTCTTGACCGGAAGAGCTCCAATAAACATAGTACATTATCATGGTTGGTAGTAGAATTTCAGAAAGTCTTCAGTCATAACAGTTGGTGAATAGACGATTTTTGAAAAGAGCGCCAAGCAGGCGGTTAAACTACAATCGTACCACGAAATTTCTTAATAACCTTCCTTAAATGATCCATTTTTAATTTTGATTTTTGTTGGATATTTAATTATTCTTTATTTAATAATCATAAAAAAATTTCAGTTAAAATTTGAAAGGGAACTTATCTTGAATTAAGCCATCTTCTTTTTACTGCTTCAGTACTAAGCGTATTACAAATTAATGCTTTTTTTCTTCAAATTTTCTCTATCTGTTTCTATTCGGCATAATAAATATCCTCGGATTCACTCTTATTTGCTTCAGATTCATACTCCATATTAATTATAAAATTAATTATTTTGCTTTGTTCCTGTTTTCAAAATTTGAAACACTGTGTATCTTTATTTTTCTCTTTTTAATCTGAAGTCGTCTTCTGTTATGCTATAATCAAGACAAAAGCAATTGTTCATTATATCCAACAGCATTTTGTTAGATTTACTTTTTATGTTTTATTATACACAACAATCGAAACTAGAATAAGGCAATTCAAAAACTCACTGCAGGGCTCCATTAAAAATCAGATGAACAATGAAAATCTGTTCACTATTCATCATATTTCTGCTATGCTTAAACAATAAAATATTTATACGTAACAGAAATTAAACAAATTCCCATCAGTCTAATCTGTTTCTTGTTTTCACAACGTTTCCTTTTACCACAAAAATTAAGTGAAATATTATGTAATGCAATATTAATTTTTGTATTTTCATTCTTCCCAACCCCGACTGTAACGGCGAAAGAATTTTTGAAAACTCAAGGTAGCATTTCACTTCTAATCTCAATTCCACTTCTCTTTTCCGGTAATAAGTCTTTTTAATGCTGCATTAAATAGAAGTTAAATAATTACTTCTTCTATTTTCCACTCTTTATTTTAAACGAAAAATAATTTCTCTACATGAAATTTTAAATAAAATATCACTTAGATAGTTTCAGAATGTAGCCTGTAATGTACGGGAAGAATAATGGATAATCTATTAAAAATGTATGCATTGAAAATAGGAAGAGAAGAAAAAAATATCTATCTTGTACCGTTGTATATCTCTGACACCAGCTAATGGAACGAATTCTTTAACAGGAGATTTTTCTTGTTAGCTTGAAAATGAACTAATTCTTTAAATGACGATAGTTTTTTCTCTCTCTCTTATCCTTTTCATTCTCTGTAAATTAAAAATAATATATTTCTCTTTTAATTCTTTTGAAAGTCAATGTCCATTTTCAGCTAAAAAAAGTATTTTATTCATGCAAATTAAAATTCATGTGGCTCTACAGATTGTTTTATTAGCTACTTTTTTCACATTTTTAATTTGTTATTAATGAAGGATTAATTTATGAACCATTTTCATCGTAAATGCTTTGACAGGTTTTTGGCAAATTCGATTACTCTATTTTTTATACGCAATATTGACAATGTAATGGATATAAGCACTAATAATCCAATTTTCTTTAGTAATCAACTACAATTACTAATTACGTTTAACTTTAAATAATTTTAAGTAACATCCTTTTAACTATTTTAAATTCCCAATAGGCTAAATTTTCTTCAGAAAATTTAATAAATTATATTACTTTTTCGTTCACCTGGGAGCAAGCGAAAAATTGCCAAAGAAATTTGGTGGATTTTTCGCTTGCGTCCAGCCAACGGAAGAGAACCCTAAGCTATAAATGTATACTGAATTGAATATTTAATTTACTAGACATTGCATATTCAAACAAGTCTTCAATTCAAATTCTTCGCAATATGATATATTAGTAAGGAAAATCAGAGAAAGGAAGTTAGCTTGTTTGAATTAGAGAAGAATGTTCAACATTAACATATGGAAAACATGCTATATACTCAGATGAAAACTATCTGTTCACACTTCATACTTTCCCACATATTACTGAAAATTACAAACAGAAGCTATTCAAAGTGAGTCCCTCATTTTCGTAGTGAGTGCTTTAATCTAGTCCTCATCATGAAATTCAAAGAAGGTTAAATTTGTTTACTCATAATTCTCTGATTAATACCAAATACAGTTAAAATAATATTCAGCTACTATAATAATTAATAAACCAACAGGAACACTCAATACACCTTCTAATCTCCCAGGAAGACGAGGATTGTGCGAGTTCCAAATTGTAACAATTAATAATAATTAAACAAATTGTAACCACATAATAATTAATATCATTACCTTGACTGTAGAGAAAGTATTAAATATGGCATCGTTGTAGGTCAATTAATATACTATTTAGTTTTATTCGCCTGGATGGAAAGAATTGTTGAATAGCCGCGTTTATCTTTTAAATCTAATATTGTTTTATACATAACACATATTTACAAATGATTCAGTTTGAAAAAAATACTTACGTTTTCAATTATGATATTCAGCATATGATATTCAGTGATGGGCAATAATGCGCCTCCAAAACTGCCCATACGTATCATCTTGTGATTACTGATCCACGAATTATACTAATGCTTTCAATTACCATACTGCTTGAACAGAGTATTTGAAAAGTACTCTAAACCTTCCTTAAAATCTTTGCAATCCTTCATAATCAACTGATTTTTTTAAAAACTAAGTATCCAGAATTTCTCTTATTGTGATTAAAATTATATGCCGTTTTTTATTAATTACCAATTCTCAACATTCTTTGTATCCTATATATTGACAATTATGGTTTCTGCATTGTATTGCTATATAGCTGTTAAATTAATAAATCCTCTCCAAAAATCCAAGCCCATTGTTTATATACAGTGTATTTTTTAAGATTTTTATCCGACATTAACTTCAAAATGACATCAACAATAGCCACAAGTATTGTGCCAATTTATAGTAAAATGAGATATGAAATTGATTTTAATCAATTTTGCTTACGTAAAGATAAATAATTAATAAATTAAATTTTTATAATACGCTATGGGAAAAAAAGAGTAACTTAGTAAATTGTTTTTATAGTAATTGTTTATCTATAAATGAACAAAACTATATGCCTTCATTTGCAAAATGTGTAGACATATTTAAAAAAACACATATATCAAATTAGATAATTTATATATATATATATATATCAAACTAGTTTTAGAAGAAATCTTTCTTGAACAATTCTTAGATAACGTATAAGTATATATGTTAATATGGTTTTTGGATGGCTTCTTTAGAGAATAATAAGGTATTTGTTATTTCGATTAATTAAAAAAAATAATTAAATAATTCATTTAATGGTTTATAAAATTTTCTCAAAACATGACTACATGATTTTTCTAAATGTATTGGGTTGATCCTTGATTCTTGACGAGTAACAACAAGACGCTCTACTTCAATTCACTTGCAAACATATGCATTGTTTAAATGAGGCATATTATATACTAAAAGGTGTATGTGGTTCCGTAAATGAAGATTCCTGGACATATTCCATGCATTCAAAAAATAAAATTTTTATTCTGCATTTAAGCAAGATTTACAATTACATACTACATAGAAAACCATCAGCATGTCAAATCATTTGCTGTTACTGAATTTCTTCATTTTTAAAGGAAAGCTTAATTCCCCTAACGTAGTTGTGGGCAAAAAAATTATTTACTTTTTCAAAACATATTGCTTCTTTGATATAACTGAACTACACAATTTCTTATATTTCTCGAATCTCTCTTTTCTTCTTTGAAACTTCAATTTTGAAACGGCCAACCAATTAAATTGCATAACAATATACCAGATAGGTTATATGAGACTCACCGACCCACCCGTTGGAATACGAAATAAACAATAACATGAATGACCGGATCACCACAACAGACACTGACGGAAACTGCGGTTGAGTCCTAAGGGCCATCAGCGGCCACGGTACAACCTTTTCCGTAGGAAGTATGTCCCGTGATCGATGGGGGCAGTCTTAACCTTACCTTTTACTGTAATCTCCAGGGAGTCAAGATCCAACCACCATGTCGGAAGCATCTCATCCTCATTTCGAGATGTTAACCCGGGGGGATCAATATACTAGATAAGTCATAGAACAGACTCTCCGACCCGCCACAAAAGCACATGGATTAACTATCAGCATTGAATGACCGGACCGTCGCAACAGCAAATTGCGGGAACTGTGGTTGAGTCCTAATGACCGATACCGACCACAGTACAATCCTCCCCGAAGGAAGTACGTCTCGTCAGCGATGGGAGGAGCCTACCCCCACCTCTTTATGTACCCTCCGGGTTGAATACTAGATAAACTAATAAGATAGATAAGATAAGATAGAATATACGAGATAAACAATTTCTTTGTAGTCAAGATGATTGAATATGTACTTTTAAGCAAATATTTGCAGCTTTTAGTTTTTCTAGATTAAAGAAGTTTGCAATTATAAAATTTTCATTCTAAAATTTGTAATAAGACTTCCATATATAGACATAAACATATCTCTAAAAATGTGTACATAGGAAATTTTAGGAGTGCTTTAGTAAACCGAAGCACAGTCATATAATTACTTCCCAGCACGTTTTTTATGGTAACCCATATAAAACTTTACCAAAATAAAGCTTTCATTATCATCTCCAAAATCCAGTTACAACTCTTTTTTTTTCAATTTCACTTTTCATACAATTTATTTCTTTATTTAAGGAAATTTTAAAAATAAATGTATATAAATTCAATATTTTAAGAAAATAATTTATTTTTCTCGAATATCCTGTCTATAATTATTGTAGACAGACACTTTTTTTTAAATTTGCGATAAATGCATTCATAGAAAAAAAGCTAATGCTTACAATACTTTTTCTTTGCACATTACGTGTACAAAAAGGTAAAAAAAAAGTTTTGAAACTCTTTGCGGCAATTTAATATTTATAACAAATTTACTAAAAAAAACAGATATTTTTTTGTCTTGACTGTATCCGTTATCATGGCAGATAAATCATTATTTTTTATCAATTCATTGGCTAAGGCTCTGACTTTTGGAATCTACATTTTTTCCACATTCTAAGCACTTCTCTGGTGACAGTTAAACCTTTTTTCGTCGTTTTGTTAACGACGTATTGCTTTATGTAACTTTATCACGAAAACTGTTTTAGTTGGCGAATACAGTCTTAAATCTTACTTTTTTATAGAAAGTCATGAATTCTTATCGTTTTTTTCACTTCCATATTCATAAAGAGGTAATGCTTAAATTCAATTTCTGATCATATATTTAGTACGTTTCTTCTCTACATTTACTTAATGCATAGCATTCTAAGAAAAATATTCTTCACCATTCAGATTTATTTATTTTTTATTTTAGGAGATTAAATTTGAGAATCAATATTTCTCTCTTTTAATGTTTTTCTAGCGTTTCGAACTTTTATACACTTTTTATTCTGTATGATATAACATTATTTTGATTATTACAGAAATAAAATTATCATTAAATTGATTAATTTAATTTAATTTTCGATCATTTTTCTTTGTATAAAATAGGGAGTGATTTAAAATAAGAATTTTATGATTAAATATTTCTTTAAGGAGTAAAAATAAAATTAAAAAAATCGAGTATATGAAATAATTAAAATAAAAATTCAATATTCAGTGCAATTACCAAAATCAGTTATTAAAAAATGGTACTTACGTATTATATCGTCTTCGCCAACGGTTAGTCACTTTTTGGCGACGGATTTAAATTTAGCGATAAAGGTCAACGGATTACACCATTGCCGGATTGCCACAATTGGCGGTTTAGCGACTCACTGACAATGACTTCAAATTTGGTGATAAAGTTGGACGGTATAATACGCAAGTACCAAAAAAAAACTGCTTTTATTAAAATTTATTCAACTTCTTAACTTCAACTATTTTTTATTCAACTTCTTAACAAAGTCATTTTTATGTTTTTGCACAATAAGACATCTACTTGTATTGAATAATATTTGATATTAAAATATAAAATCTTCACATGAGTTTTTACTAGGAATCTGGAACTATGACAATAGAATTCATTAAACCAGAAAATTCAATAGTTTGCCATTTATTTGATATAAAGGTGAAAATCGTTTCTAGTAATTGAAAAATCAATCTCTAGCACTAATTCGGCGATTTTAAGATCCTAAATAAATAATTATCCAAATTAATATAAAAGTATAATTTCCGCTTATTTCTCAGGTTTTTAATTTTTTTATGTTCAAGGTTGTATGAAAATTACATATGAATAATGTATCAACAATCCTATGATATTTTTACAACAAAATTTTTTGAACCGTATAAAAATGCCTCATGCATATATCTTCTTTTGGCATCACTGATTTTGCACAAATATTATGCTAAAAGAATGGCAATAAAAAAAAGAATTTGATAATCCATTTGACTTTGTTAAATAATATGCCTAAACAATAACCACCATCAGGTAGCCATAATAATAATAAATAATCAAATTCGTTATTTAAATAGATGAATTAAATTCAAAGCGAATATTCTAACTTACATCCTTCCCCCCACACATATCTTTTCAAATTAATACCGCATCTTAAGACACATCTTTCACAAATAAATATGGTATAAATCTTCTCAAAGCATCTTTCAGTTAAACTGAATCGCCCTTTCTGTCCATTTTCCAGAATTCCTTTGGGAAAACATTCCGGAAATCCGTAAGAATGTATCCACCGATTCATCAGATCCGTCGTTTGGAACGCGTTCACACTTGGGCGAATCCTTCGAAAGTGAGTCGACGCAACGGGATAACAAATGATTCGGATTCACTCGAGAGAGGAGAGCGCTTTAAAGAGATCCGCACCTGATCTCTGCAAGATTTCTGCTTTGCTGTCGGAAAATTTAAAATGAATGCGTTCGGTTTGGATATAAACTGAAGAGCGTTTATCACGTGTACGAATAGAAGATCTGAATTTGTAAAGTTTGCACTTTCTTTTTAGTACTAAGATACTTCTAGGAACGAACCAGATTAATAATAATAGGCGCTTAAGGAAGAAGCAGTTATAACAAATAAAATATATTTATGTGCCTTAAACTTATGCAAAAATTGTGATTAGGTTCTATAATTGATAACTCACAAACGAATGATGGTAGAAGATAGCAATTGTAACGTGTCTGAAAAGGAGATCAGAATTTTTAAAATTTAAAACAGTAGTAATAATAGGTACTTAAAGAAGAAGCAATTGTAACATAAACAAATTCATTTATGAATGTAAAATCTCTTCCTGGAACTTCGATTATATTCTAGAATCAATAATTCACAAAAGGATCATGTTATAGCATTACCATTTGCTCAGAAAGAAGGATATTATATGATAATTGTGTATTATATCGTCTTCGCCAACGATCGCCAAAGGTTTAGTAACTTTTTTGCGATGGATTTAAATTTGGCGATAAAGATAAGATCAACGGATTACACCATTGCTGGATTGCCATAATTGGTGGTTTAGCAACTCATTGGCAATGTCTTCAAATTTGAAGATAAAATTAAGTAGTAAAGTGCGTACCTATCGTATTGCATTTATTAAAAAAAATTGTGATGACATCGTTTCTTTTTTTGGGAGGTTCATATTTCTTAAAATTATTGTATATATTATTTCCTTGTATAATTTAGAATTCATATATTAAGCAGTAAATTATATATGAAGAAATGTCCACAAAATATTTTCCCCATTAAAATACTCAAATGTAAATCTATTCATCGTTTCACATATTTTCTAAATTTCTCATTTCCTGTGTTGTATTTTCACTTTCTCGTATTCATAGCGTAGAGATAAAGAATTATAATCGTCAAAAAATTCAAACCAGATATTTTGATTAATCTTCACATTTCATATCTTCTTAAGTTCGAATTTTTTTTTTTTTTTGAAAATGTCCGTCTATCTAGGCAAAGAATGACTCAAAGCCTCTTTGAACAAAACCGTTGACATTTGACATATGATCTTTATACCAAATATGCAGACATCTTTCAAGTTTTGAGCAATATCCGTTCAGATGAAATCTGTTTATAAGGCTACTCGAATATAAGTTAACACGATAACTGTAAAATGAGGAGAATTAGTGTGATAAAATTCTATACCCGAATTTAATTTCTATAGTATATTGTATAATACTATTTGATAGTGTCTATATACATATTGATATTTGTTACTGTATTATTATATAATAATATGTATAATAGTGCAGTATCAAATAGTATATAGACACTATCTATAGTTCAAAGACACTATCAAGTAGTTATCACTATCAAAGTTTCAGCCAAATCTAACACGGAGTTGATTATATGTATTTTCAGAAGCACGTAAATGTGATAATTGAAAAGCAGAATAACTTAAACTTCAACGAATTTGTTTTGAGATTGTGTAATTATCTTGTAGTTTTGTCTCAAAAATCTGTTTCAATCAGTTGAGAAAAGTATCTAAAACATAATTTGGACTTTCAGATACGTTTTATTGTATGCTGGAAATTAGTCGTCCCAAAATTTGTCAGGGATCTTACGATATATTAAGCAAAAATGCTATATTTGTATCAAAAGTTAATATTTCATTACTACGGTACACCAATGAATTTCAAGTTGTTCTCTGGGTTATTGCCAATGAGAGAGTTACTAATGAGTAATTTCGGGTGATTTAATTTTGGGAAGACAAAGGATTCCCATTTCCTTTTGAACACCATTATACCGAAATTAAGAGAAATTTAACTCTATTTCCATGTGCAATATTCTTATTTTTCCACTTTCTATAGTTTTTTCGTTTTAAAGCACATAATGTGTTGCCTTTTAACAAAAGCCAGCATGGGGCAACGCTCAAATTAAATTTAGTACTAATCTCATACATGATATTTTACAACTCCCATTTTTGTGGGAGGGGGTATTATTTTTTTAAAATTTTGGAAATATTTTGAAATACTTCCTTTTTGGAGTGGAATTTATCAGTTTGAAATGAGAAATTTATTTCTCATTTCAATTCTCACGTTATATATTCCCCACTCGCTATTACTTTTGTTTATACTGCAAAGGCTCAAAAATTAATCAGCTTTCACCAAAGAATTTCATGTTGAAATGTTCCAATGCACAATTAGTTTTTGTATAAATTTTTTGCTTATTTATATAGTTTATATATGTATATCCTGAATAGCCAGGCTCTTCAAACATGTGGCATCATTTTCTTTCTCCAAAAAGCAAGGTCCTAAAAAGGATGACATGAGAATATCTTAATTTTTCATTTTCTTATTTGATTTAAAGTTTTCATATGATTGCAATGAAGGCATGGTGACACCCTGGTTTTAAATCCTCCTACAAGGTGAACCTTGGTAAAGTATTCAAAAAACAGGATTCATTTTTCCTCTTCTTTTTATTTAAAAAATATATTTCTCTAATTTTGATAATTTCATTGGTGATTTAGATGTAGTAGCATTTGCACGCTAAGCGACCTTTCCTTTTATAAGTTTTTGACTCTAAAATCATTTAATTTGCATTATGGTTTCATAAATATTGCTTCGAGATTTTTGTTTGTTTGTAGTTTTCAATGACATTTATTTCTCATTCAAATGTCATTCATTTCTCATTTCATAGAACATTCATTGCTATGCCGTATAAATACGGTATTCATTTCTCACTTCAGAGCCAGGTCTTTCAGTTTGATATTTCACAGAAAAAAATATATTATTTTAAAGAATCAGGAATCATAAGTAATATGACAGACTTATAGGAAAATGCACTCTGAGAATATTAGACATCAACGCAAAAAGCCTGCTCGGATCCCATTTCGCATCCCATGCTCTGAAATTTCCCCTTTTCTTGGCATTTTTACTTCGGACAATACATGGAGATGTGTCTCTTTGCAACAAAATTCAGTCAACATCAAATGCACACGTGCCATTCTTTTTTCGAGCAGCGGAATATCCCGAAATAGATGGATGGGAGTGCTTTCAATTCTCGATCCGCGCCGGTAGATTGTCTATTCCATTCAGTCTGAAAGGTTTGTTTGGAAAACCCATACAAGCGCCCGAAGGGGGGGGGGCTCATGGTCTTGCCTTCGAAACAAACAGAATGCTTTATTTGTGCACCATTGGATCGATAGCAGGTTTGTCTCAGGCTGCAATTTAAAGTCTCGGTAACCCTTTGAAAATCCTCCCTTATCTTGTGCCGGTTGTGTCTGTCTGTCTTTCACGAAAGCCGCCTTCTTCAAAATTGACAGAAAGGATCTAGCTAAATTACAGTGGCAGATGAAAATAACAAAATAGAAAAATCAAATGGTTGATTCCGTGCTATTCCAAGTTAGGTTCGAAAATACAATGGTATCTTATATATTTTTTCTAGAAAGGAAAAGTAAAAATTGAATTCACGATATCATTCGGATTACTGGTGGAGGTATAATTAATTTCTCATTTTCTTAATATTCTATGTTTTAAAATAATATGAGTTTTAGAAATGTTTGTATATCTGGAAATGGAGCTCATAGTTTTGTGATTTTTCTTCGAGACAAATTCCTTCTTGATTCGATTTTGCCATCAAAATGAAAGCATTATAAATAATCTCTAACTTTCAATTATCGAAATTCCCCTGTAAAAAGTCGTTTCGTTACAAAGAAATTATCTGTTAATACACAGTAAAAATACGTATCTACAAAGAAATTGTTTTTCCTTCTCTTACGATTGAATCAGAGGCATCCTCTCTTCGAAAAAGATATGATATCCAGTCATCTGGGGTTAAATACCTAGTTTCATTGAATGTTTGTTTAGGCCTTTAAATATTAATAGTTACGTAATCCTCAAAATCCACATAACTTAGAATTTGCGATGTTTATATGGGGAGTAATTAAAACACAAAGGGTATCTGCTACATATGTTTGCTACTATTCAGAATCTACAAGATCGAACTGTTAGATCTATTTTCTAAATAATTTTATTGACCATGGTCAAGTTATTTCAAGTGTGTGAACTTCTGATTTGGCGTCTTTCAAATAATAGATGATATTCATGTTTGACGCAAAAAATAAAACGCATTATGTTATTAAATAAATATATATAATATAACTCCTAAAATAAAAGATATTTAATATTTCGAACTACAGGATTTAAATTTGCTCCTTCTTTATGAATATTTTTTGTGTCGAATTAAAATAAAATTCTTGATGTTAACATTCATTCTATAAATAAAGAATTCATTTTATTTATTGCATGATAAATAATGCAGAAACAAGTGCATTGAAATTGACAATTTCTTATTAAATACTTATTTATTTCTTCAAGTTATTTATTTTCTTTTTGATTTTTGGATGCGGTGAAACTCTGCATCTGCTTGTCTATTTTTTAAAGTCTGTATGCTAATACTTAAAATAGAAAAAATTAAAAAAAAAAGAAAGGAAGGCGAAAAAAATTATTCTTAAGATTCGCAAGGAAATTAGAAAATGCATTTGCTAATGTCTGAAATAAGCATAATTTAAGTGAATTATTTTGGCATAAAGAGTCCATCACGTGTTTTTCCTTCATGTGATATGAGCAAAAAAAAACGGTATAATATAAGTAAAAATTAATATATGAAATTGGTACTTTTCCGTTATCCGGTCGCAAGAGAAAAATCACCAAAGAAATTTGGCGAAATTCTACATTATTTGGTGATTTTTCACTAGCTCCAGGCTAACGGAAAAGTACCTGAAATCTAATCATATTTTGCATAAAATGCCCTATTTAAACTAATCATAAAAAAATAAATAATTTTAAATGCATTTTAAAATACTTCAGTGTCAAATGTGATCATTAACCTTTTTTTTCAGTCGACCATAAAAAACTTCAGAAAACTCACCATCATAAGCCGATGATTCTGTTGCCAACTACAAGAATAATAAATATCCATCATCCATGAATAATTAGAATGTGGAATGTTCCAAAGGTATCCCATGGGAAGCAAAGCTAATTCTAATAGAACGAGACCGTGACGGATGACCACGACAACCATTGGTTAATTCGAGCTATGACGTCAAACGGATATCTCGGATTACTTTTGCCATTGCTAGATCGACAATTAAAGAAATCCTGAGAGAATTTTTATTTTAGTAAGTTTGTGGTTGTCGGAATTTAATATAGAAGTCATGCATGTGACTCCAATTTTGGAAGTAGTAAATCACTAGGTGTAAAAACATGTGTTCTAAAATTTCAAAAACCAAATCCCTAAAATCGAACAATTGAAAAACTGTACAATGAAATTCTACAAGGGAATGAGTTTTGTTTCCGAAATTTAAACTTTGGAAGATAATTTAACTGACAAAACTTTTAATACAAAATATTATCTAAAAGTAATAAATACTAATATATTTTCATAATGGAAACAAAAAAAAATCTAATCTGATTAAAGAGAATATGTATAAGTAACCAAGCTCTTCTGGAGTCGATAGCCAATCAGTGAAATGCATTGTTTCCTGCACAGTTTGTTAATTATGTCAGTAAATATAGTTGAATGTTCCATATAGAAAGAAAAAAAATCAAATACAGAATTTAATTTGTTGGATATTTGGTAGTAGAAGCAAAAATATTCTTTTAATCCATAGATTGTATGATATAAAAACAATGGAGTACGATAAAGTAGAAAAGTTTCTGCTTAGTTGAATTTTCTTCCATAGTACTCAAAAAATCTATTTCATATTATATATATATATATATATATATATATATATATATATATATAATTTTGTGTATGAGGCAGAAGTTTAATTCTTGACCGAAAAGGAAGGATTCCAGGAAAAGACAAGTTGAATTTTTAAATATCGCCAAAGTTGAAGTCGTCACTAATGAGTTGTTAAACCGCCAATTATGGCAATCCCGCAATGGTGTAATCCGTTGATCTTTATCGCCAAATTTAAATCCGTTGACAATGAGTTACTAAACCGTTGGTGATACTTGGCGAAGACGGTATAATACGTCAGTACCCGAAATAATTGTCGATGGTCTTATGCACCATAAGATTCTCATAAATCTTACACGTATCGAATTTTGACAGGAATTCTCACACTGTTGACCTTAGACAAGAGAAATGTTGGAATCCTTAAAAGTTTACAATCAGTGACCACTCTGTACAAGAAGCCTATGACGCAGTATTTTTACTTAAGCTTTATTTGATTTAATTAAACAGAAAATTAGAATGGGGTTTGAAAATATGAGAATTAAGCTAAAAATTTAAAAAAATTAGGATTAAATTAGAATATATATATATCTTCATTCTATTCATAATATAGATATATTTACATTCTTTGACATTGAATTAATTTAATTTTGTAATAATCCCCTTAAGTGGCACATATATTCCACAATATTGCACGATATTAAACAACAGTGGCAATATTGTATAATATTGTTGAATATTAAATGGCATAATTTAATATTGCACAATATTGTATATTATTTTGAAAGAGGGTGTATTATCGGATCATTGGGATTACTTATGATGATATTTTTAATTTATAATGCGATTAGGATTATTTTTGTTCATCCCTTCAAAGAAAACAGGAAAAAATAATATATATAGTTAGAACATTAAATAATTATTCAAAATAAAAAAATCCTTAAATAATGGTAAATAAACTTGCATTTCCTTAATTTCTTTTCTAAACAACATCAAAAAAGTCAGAAATAAATTTTTTTACTGATTTAGAAATCTTATTTAGGAAAGATATGATTTGAAATGCATTAATTCTTATTACAATTTAATTCAACGACGTACATATATAATAAAATGGAAAACCTTTCATCAAATCCCCAAATTAATCTCCGATGCCTATTATACGTTGAATAAAATTCTTAAATATTCAACAGAAATATCTAGTTAAAAGTGATATGCATTCACACCAAGAAGCCATTCATACATCTGCTTTACATATATAACATTTAATTTAAAACTTGCACATAACTTCTCAAACAATCCCTTCATTTCATACAAACTAACCCCTCAAACTCGAGCATCAAAGCAGTCAATTATTCGCCATATTCGTATGGAGAGCATCACATTAAACATGCTAATTACAAGAAGCTTTTCTCAATCTAATATCGCATTCGTTCTCATCATTGTGGAGAGACAACACTTTGAATGGCTTATCTCAAGTGGCCTCCATTGGGAAAGACGAAGCGAAATTAAATCCTAAGATTCTTTAACCGTGCCTCTTCGAATTCTCCGCCACGGTAATTCGTTGTCAGATGATAGGCAAAAGCACGCAATTTGCATTGCAGAAGGTTTGTTCAAATTTGTTACATAATTAACAGGCAGAAGGTGATATCAGTATCTTATTACATCCTGAGAATCATAAATTTTATGATGAGAGTTACGGTTTCTGTATTGTTTTTGTTTTGTCGGTAGGTATCTTCCAGAATTTTCAGAAGGATTTTCAATATACAATTTTGCCCTTTTGGGATTCTCAAGAGATGAGAATAGAGTTAAAAGTTTGTTAGGAATTAATTATTAATGAATTAGCTATATTTGATCCA
>JAOUZG010003724.1:4345122-4364449 GCA_026289955.1 Argiope argentata
TATATATATATATATATCAATGATTCTATATTAATAAACGTACAGTTTGTTTAGAAATGTTGAAAAAATTTTCAAAAAAATATCTTACTTTGTTTCCAACAATATATTAAATTA
The DNA here is from genome assembly GCA_026289955.1 of Argiope argentata. NCBI lineage: Eukaryota > Metazoa > Arthropoda > Arachnida > Araneae > Araneidae > Argiope > Argiope argentata. The sequence continues at coordinate 4,345,237 of JAOUZG010003724.1, forward strand.
CTGCTCTGAAATTTAAAACGTTCTCCTTATTTTATCGAACACTTAATCCCATAATTGCTTTCATTGCTAAAATTGAAAGACCCTGTTTGATATATTTTTCGTTTACTTAATGAATGGAAGAAAAGTTACACAACCGGAAATTTAGAAAGAAAATGAACCAGGCAATTAAATTTTTAATATCACTATGATGTCATTGGATTAGAGTCTAGAGAAAATTTCATACACAAATGACAGAACATACATTTGATAATTTTATATTTCACATTAGGCTATATCTAAATGACTTAATTTAAATTAAATATACAGAATATCTCCAAAGACGTTTAGAGTAAAATGTTTGTAGGACTGAGACGATTTTGGAATAACCATTTTGTATGTCTCCCTTGCAAGTCATCTTGTTCATAGTATATAAAATTACAGAGAATTGACAGGTGACAGTATTTAGTGATTGAGTTTATTGAACAGAACCGTGTTTATTGAAACAGAAAAAAGAAAATTAAAAAGTTTCAATCTGTATTGTGATATCCCGACTGGTGAAGAACATTCACGCATTTGTTGTACTCCAATTGGCGTTGAAAATTCACGGATCTTCAGTGTGTTGTAATTTATCAAAACTTTATTTTCATTTTAATAAGAATTTTAAAAATATTTGTTTAATACTGTTGTAGCTATCTCAATCATGATGGATAAATTAAATAGGATTGACTTGATTTTAAAGAATAATGAACTTGATTTGCTGTTTTACTTTATTTCAGGTACGCACTGTAAATAAATAGTTTTTAGATTAGTTGTGTGCTTTACCATGCGCTCTAAATTGCGAGTAAAAACAGGTTATTATATCAGTCAGATAATGTTAATAATGAGTGTTTGGAGATGGAAATAAAAATTGTTTATTAAGACTGCATGAAGTAAAACGAACAATTTTCTCTTTCTTTCTTCTCTGTGTTTATTGAAGCTGTTTTAAGATGATTTTTAAAATTCTGAATCGATTTAAATTTGTATTATTGTGTTAAATTTTAAAAAAATTAATGTTTTTTATTTTATTTTTTGCAAAAAGAGATATAACATGAGCGTGTTTTGTTATAATGTTCATTTGGATAATTATTTTTGAAAAATGTTAAAAATAAAAAAATATATAAAGAGATTTAGCCTTTCAGTAACCAGAATAACATTTTAAAGTTTTCCTAGAATTTTGGATTATTTTAGAAAAAAAAATTACACAGCGGTAGAATGATTTTAAAAAATTGATTATTTTGCTTAAAATGATTTTTTTAAAAAAAAGTGTAAAAAATCAATTCAAAAATAAAAGCATATCTTTATTTGCGTGCAAAAAAAAGCATATTTTTTATTTCAATTATTATTTTTTTACTCATTTTCTAATTTACTATCCTTTTTTAAAACATTTTAGGGGAACTAATTAAATCACTGCAGATTAGGGCTATTGGCATGGATTGAAATTTAACTTTATTAATGTATTAGATTTAAATTAAATTCTCAAAATTCTGAAGTGGTGCATCCATTCTACAAAATTCTCCAGAAATTCCATAAGTGTTTGAAAAATGCACAGCAATTTCTATTTTGGGAAATGTGAAATAACTCAGATTGTATTAAAGCGTTTGGGAGACAAAAAAAATTTCATAGTAATTTTAAGTAGATAATTATACGTAATTAGTTTTGATTGAAGTCATTCATTGACTGCATTTTTTTCATTTCATTAACTAAAAGCACTTTACTGATGGTCGATGTTAACAATAATATTTAATTTATTTGGATTAATCAGACTTTTTATCCTTATTTTCACAATTCTTTTCTCCACTTATTTGGCAGCCATTAATTTTTGTATTGAAAAATAAAATCTAATTAGAAATTTATATTCATCAACATCATTCCACTTCGTTCCATTAACTGATCTTTTGTATTATTGCTTACAAAAATTGGGAGTATGAAACGAATTGAATTTATTTTTATCCCCACAACTCTAATGAATTGGGAAAAATCCAATTAGTTGAAAATAATTGGCGATTTAATTGGAAAAATGGTTTTCACTTTAATCCTGTTTTCTTCAATAAAACATTGGCGTTGGATGGCCTTTCAATGTAAAGTAGAGTGTTATTGAAAAAAACTAATTAAAAAGACACAAAGTAATTGAAATCGATTTTACTAAGACTAATCTATTTCAATAAGCCTTTAAAATATAATGAAATATTTTAAAGAATCTAATTTTTTAAAAAATTAAACAAAAGAAATATTGTCTAATAAATGAAAAAATAAAATTATGGATCCTATGAAAAGTACTTAATTAGAAATGTAGAACAAGGTTTATTTTCTTGTTCGTTGGTAAGGAGCAAGTGTTTCACCAAAAAATATATTTGCCCATTCAAGCGCTTTAGTCGATAAAACACTACTCATAATGGCTTATAAAGGTAAAGGCTTTTTGAATGCAAAATTTTAATTAAAATATATAATTGATATTCTTTTTATTGTTATAAAGACCATTCTAGGCGATAGAAAACTAAATTTTTATCACCTAAATATTTCATTTCTAAAATATTCAGATGGATTCATTAAAGATGAATTATTTTATGTTTCTAAAAACAGGATTTTGCAAAGGATTTTTTGTGTATATTTCATTATATAATAAAGATATTAAATACTACGCGCTGATGTACGTTACACTAAATACTTTATTTTAAATTTTCGGAACTTTTGTTATCGGTTAATACAAGAATCACAATTAAATTGTTGATACTATGCAACTAGTGTCACCTGGTGATAAATTTGTGAGATAAACCTTTTGTGTGACTTAAAAATAGTATATAATAAATAATAATGAAATACACTAAAGATTATAAATTTGAAAGCATTATTAATATTAAGCATCAAAAACAAGATTTAGTTAATATAATAGAAAATATAGAGTGTGCAGACAATTTTTTATAACAAATATGCTAGATTCAACCCCCACTCAATTTTTTATTACAAAATGAAGCAAATGTTGGAGTCAACATTGTTTGGAAATAAAGCCAAAACGAATAGCATAAAAAAGGAAATTTAGGACCTCCATGAAGAATTAAAATTTCGATTTGTTCAAAAATATTATTTCAGATCTTGTGTTTTTACGATTGGTAATATTTAATTTTTTTTCTTTTTGTCTGAGATCAATTATAAGAGAATGTTCGAAAACATTCCTTTTTATTTCTGTTACTTTTGACAAATGTAACTTTGTTAAAATGAGATATTTGTGGAAATTGTGAACATAAGAAAATATAATATTTCATAAATTATAATATAAGTTTAAATTATTTTATGTTTTGTAAATCTTTTGGTGAATCTATATGTCAACGTTTCTTCTACTGAAGATAACAAAAAAAAAAGGAAACAATCCATTGTTTTGGTAAAAGCAATCTTTTCTATATTCGTCTTAGAAGTATTACTTTTGCACTAAAGACATCTTATATCTAGTTTTCAAAAGTGCAATTGAGCCATTTTACTTGTCCATGCTATTCTTTATACCGCATTCTAATATTTTAGAACCATAATCTCAAATAAATATATCTTCTCTCATGGCAAACAATTATTTTTGACGTCCAAAACAAAGAAATGCCACATCAAATATATTTAGTTATTCTGTATGATATCTGAGATAGACATTGCAAAGAGGATAGATCTTACTTTACAAGAAGATAATATTTTTATTCAAACCGACGGGAGAACCATTTCTATCCAAACAAACTCCCGTCCATTTACCCACAAAGCACTCAGAACATATTCCAACAACAACAACCAACTCAAACAAAGAAACCGATCTAATGGCAGAAATCGTAGCATCCATTAGTTACGTAACAAAATATTTCGATATATATCTTCCCAATTTCCAAATATTGTTTTTTATCATGTAAGAACATGATGCTGTTTTGGGAATGAGGTTTTTGTCGTCATCAAAAATCAGTAGGCGAAAAATAGTAATTTTACTATCTGCACGAGCATTTAAAAAAATCAAAAATTAATAACGCTTTGTCATTGCATTTAGAAAAGTTCCAATTAAAAAAATTTAATGACTACAGCACAAATAAAATCCTGAAAAATGACATTTTGAGCACGTGATTATGTGAAAGGAAATAAATAGGAATTGTGATATTTTTTAACGATAAAGGCGAGACAAAGTTTTTTGAATCGTTTGCAATACTAAAGTGACTCATTTAGTGAAACCATTTAAATGAATAAAAACACAATTTATTTTGCAAGAGCACGTAGTCCTTGGCCGTTATTATGTTCTGACATGATACATTGAAATATGCATAGCGGATTTCATTTTAATCTTTTTTTCATTTTCAAAATGTTTTACTGTTTTATTTATTTATTAATCCAATTTTGGTTTTGAAAATTGTTTGTTGCGTACGAAAAATATGTTTTGCGTAGAATTTATTTCAAAAATGTAACGCTTCTTTTATATGAAAAAAAAGGAGGAAAATTGCAATCGTGAAATACATTTAACCTGAAGAATTTCATGAATATTCATAGTATACAATACCCAGAGTAGAATAAAAACATTTTTCCAATTGATATGTCTGAGTGGAAAAAAGATAGCAGAAACCCATAATAAATAACGTGAATTAACGTGGGAGGGCGTGAACCCCGTCCCTTCTGTTATCTTTTAATGCTTTGATAGTAGTAACACCCAAGGTCTTTCACAATCTGTCCTCAAGCATTCTGGCGCATATATAATTCTTTGGTATCCTTAAAACAATATGAGAATTTCTAAAAATATGATGCAGATTTTTGCAATCATGTATTGGATTTCTAGAAAAAAGGGTCCAAATAAATTTTAAATCGAATTTAACAGTATAATTCTGTGCTTAGAATTTAAATTGTATACATAGCTTGCATTGTTTACTTCTTGAATCGTAATAATTCATTTTTATTTAATTCTCAAACTCTAAATAATGTTAGGGTTAAAACTTTTAAGAATAACAGTTCTCTGATAAGAATTATTTTGTATTTGATATAATGAATTATTTATTTATTTATTGTATTTCATTAAAAATTACAAGTTATTCCAAAACTATGCAGCAAATTTTTATTTTCCTATAATTGTACCTTAGACTTAATTTAAGCTAATATGTGAATGTGCAGCTTTTAATGTGACTTTGCTCATATGCCACATTACGTATTAATTACGACATGTGGTACGTGTAATACAACACTTTTCCAAAACTTTATTCTGACGATAGTTATTTCTTAGTTAGTAATAAAAATAATAATCTGATTTTTTTAAATTTTAATTTGGTGTTTAATAAAAAAAATATTAACACTTTTATAATTTTTCTTAATATTTTTGAAACGTATTATTATTACTAAAACATTTTTATATCATTTTAAAATTAAGAGTGATTTTTTAGTGAAACTTTCCCCATAATCATGACTTCAATCTCAAGCACTGGACGCCACAATTTAAAATTGAATTTCAAATGATTACATTACAATCTCTTCAAATTTTTCTTTTTAAGAAAGTCCTTCCCTCCTTCTTTAAAATTATATATTATTAAATTTATTTTAAAATTTCTCTTTATTTCATTCCAGGATCATAATTTATTTGCAAGAAGTGATGATAAAACTGCTTCCGTTTACATCGCGATACAAGGGCAAAGGGACCAACATTTTTCTCTTTATCAGTTTTTCTTTGAGATTTCTATGACATGTAACGATTTAAGCAAGGAAATTTTAGGTGTCTAAGAATGTTTTTATCATTAAGGAATTTTATACCTTCATTTGGAGCATTGAAGTGGACAGTTTAAAAAAGAATGTATTTAATTAATTAAATAAAAATTGGGAATTAGATCTTAAAACAGGAAAACATTTTTAAATGAAGATTACACACACACACACACACATATATATATATATATATATATATATATATATATATATATATATATAAAGTTTTTAACAGCGACTTCGTACGCATGGAAAAGTACACAACTAACCTACAAACAATTTCTTTACAGTGCGAACCTGAAATAAAGTTAAACCGCAAATCAAGTCCTCATTGCTTAGACATTTATTTATCGGTTTTAGATAACTGCAAGAGTATTATACACTTATTTTTAAAACTTTTAATTTAAATGAAGACACAGATGTCAAAAATCATAAAACACAACATGTAAGTGAATTTTCAACACCAATTGTGGCAACATAAATGGATGAATTTCCTACGCCTGTATGGGTAAAGCAATACAGATGAGACTTTTTTGATTTCCTTTATTGTGCTTTATTTTAATCCAAAAGTTCTTCAAAATGAGTCCGAAAAATTGATTAATTTACAATGTTTAATTTTAAATGTATCAAATATGTCGTATATCATATCATTATATGTAATTTTGAATATATCAAGAAAATAAACAGAATGGTTTGAAAGAATCGGTCAGAAACATGTAAAGCGCAATCTCGTTTGCATGGAAAAACTGAAATCTTACTCATTTGACGGTGGGGAAATGAAAACTTTTGACGGGAAAGTAAAAAAAAAGTGTCGTTTTTCCTTTCAATAGTTATTATTTTTTCTCTCTTTAAGAACCTTCCTCGAGTCTTAACGAAAATATGAAAAACAATTTAGCCAAATTGGACGAGCTGTTCTGTTGTTTTGGGCTTAGCAAGACATTTAGCGATTCATTTGTATTTAAATAAATGTGATGTAAATACATATATTTACGCAGTTTTATAACCGAGTAGAGAAAAAACATTTTGCATTTCTAAACATAAAACATAATTTTTTTACAAGAAGCTAACACGGAACTAATAGTTATACGCTATAAGATTCTGATAAAGATTTTCTGATAAAGAATAAGAGAATTTTTTACAATGGAGTTACTATGGCTAACTGAAACTGAAAATTAAGAAAATAATTTGAATTTAAATTGTAAGTTTATATATATATATATATAATTAGGTTTACTATTAAACATCTGTTTAATTATGTTTTTTCTGAAAATTTGAATTCATTTCCATGAGGTAATTGTACAGACGATTCTTTTAAAAATAAAATAAAAAAAACTTCCCTTTGGTTAGTAAAATTAGCATTATTAGCTGAAATTAATTTCTTCGGAATGCAGAACTAAGCTCCAAGCAGGCAGCACAATACCATTCAATTCTCCATCAATTTCTTTCTTTTTCTTCCCCGAAATTCATAGAGTAAATTAAGGCTCCCGAAGAATTTTCGAATCGCTTAAAAAACTCGCAGCGAATGAAAAAATCGCGCAGAAATTTTAGTTGCGCTAGATGAATAATTAATGCATATGAAAATAATTTAGACGTTAGAGTCATCAAGTCTCTTGAATGGAGGACTGGAAGATAATAAACTTAAGCGACGTCAGAAATGCACCATTCTGCGCAAGTTGATGAAAGAAACGATAAATATTTTCTCTAGACGTATTTAATGAAAAATTCCATATGTTGCTTTTAATTAAAGCCCCGAGAAAGAGCGGTCAACATTTCATCTCAACTTCAAAAACTCTGGAGAAAAAAAAAGATAGCTAGAAAAACGCTGGCCACCAGAACTTCCGAGAAATGTTAAGCGAAGTATTTTGTAATTATTTGGAGCTGGTAAAATATTTTTCTGATCAATATTTTTCTTCATATTGAAGTGATTTTGAAGCTAAATATGTTTGTTTAGGGTGTGTGAATCGATGCCAAAATCTTCGAAATGATATTAAATGTTTGAATAATTCATTGATTCGTATTTCAAAAGAATGCGTGAGTTAAGTTTCAGATTTTTTTTTTATCGATCATTTTTTTTAAATGTGAGAGATTACGTCATTTAGCGATTTTTATTTGTAGTATGTCTCTTATGATAATAAGTGGTGTTTATTTAAAGTTCAATAATCCATAGCAACGATAGGTTTTTTTTTTATGTTTTTGTATATGAAGTGAAAGAAAAACGATATATATAATACATAATTACTTTGTCTAAGAAAATAAAAAAATGAAACAAAGTTTATATAAGGAATATTAAGTATCTTTGCCTGTGAAATATTCAAAGTACCTGTGAAACCAAACTTCGTTTGTTCGTTTTATTTTATTTATATATTTATTTATATCTAAAATTATTTTTTATCGAAAATATATGAATCATATACTGATTAGATTTGAATATTTTTTTCATTCTTACCTACTTATGAACTGGTCATTTGAATTTTTTTAAAAAAAATTCATGATTGCCCTTTTTTATAGGTATCTGAAAATCATGGTTAAAAAGGTCCATTTTCTCAAAAAAAAAATCTTTTACTGAATAGACTAGCACTTGAACTATCCAAAATAGATTTAAATTTGTCTCATTGTTAATTATAAGTCAGGATATTAATATTTGGAGTAATGATTGGTAAAACAGAAATGGAAATTTAAATAACTAAAAACACCGATTTTTAAGTCCAAAAACATGCTAAAAATCTGTATTAACACAAATATAAATACTGTCAATTATCTGCACAGAAAAACGCAAAATGCCAATAAGATTTTCAATTGTGTTTTGTGGCAGTTTGTACCTAAAGATGACTTTGTTGAACTCCAAACCCTCAGATTAAAGGCATTTATATCTTGTAATATTTTTAAATGAAAATTTTATGATTATTGGATATACTTAAGGTTATTGGAGTGTATTCTAATGCAAATAAAGTTAGAGCATTTGCTTAACTCGGCAAAGACAGAATAATAGAATTTAGACGGTATTCACTACCAGTTGCAAAAGTTACCAGTATATTTTTAATGTATATTTTAATCCTTTTTAAAAGAGTCATCGCTTCTTTTATTTTAATCTATAAAAATTCACTTTTTATCGTTTTGTAGATGTACTTTTGTATTTAGTAGGTTTATATTTTCTTATTTAAAGAGTATTGAAATAAAAATTTGCCAATAAATGATAAAAATTTGCCAATAAGAACTCTCAAGATAACTCGATGCTTTAACAAATACTTCTTATTATTCTAGGAACATCAAATAGGTAAATAAAATTTAAAATTAACAACTTTTTCTTAGAAATGAATGAATTATGGCATGTAAACAATGAATTTATTAATAAAATCCGTAATCTTTCCATTTAGTAAAAATAAAACTATAGCAATCATTATAATCCTTAGAAAGCTGAATGGATTGTAAACCAGATATCTTCCGACATTACAATCAAATCGATCAATTATCACTAATTATAAAATTGAATGATACCATTGTCTAATTAGCAGATGAACAACCTTACAAAAATCCTATCAATAACAGAGAAAAATGCAAGACAGAAACGATATATGTATCTTTTTTTTTACATAGAAATTATTCCTCCTTTATTTTAAGACAAACAGAAAAGGAAGGTTCGTTAAGCCGACAGAAAATGAGAAGGGTTATACGTAAAGAAAATATATAACCTAGAGATACTCCACGACGGCGTCCAAAAAAAGTATGGCAGCAAGAACAAGAAAAACCATCTGATCCGAGATTGATCAATGAGCCGCGTAGAAGGGCAATCACTCCTCTCAAACACAGTAAAAAAAAGGGGGAAAGAATAAACATCAACTTCGGGTGATTGCCTGTAGGATCGCTGCAACGAAATTTGAAGGAAAGGGTTTTGCTAATGATGCGTTCTTTTGGCCTTTTCCTCATTAGCCCTTCTTTTCCGAATTGGCTCGAAGGGATGAAATGAGCACGACGCCACCGTCAGGCCATCGTCAATAACTTGAGCACGCATTATTCCACTCTTGAAGCTAACTGCAAATGGCCGACTCACTAATTAAAGTAATTTTTCTGCCATTTGCAAGAGCAGTTTTTTTTCTCTGTCTCTAACGTTATGTTCGTTGTTTCGTTTCAGCCAAAATAAATTAAAGTGTGGCGACTTTTAAAGCGGTAAAGTTCGTGTCGGTTCTTGAAAGTTGAAGTGGCGAACACCAAGCAAGATCAAAAAGATTTTTTTTAATGTTTGAGAGGATACATTAATGAGAAATTTTTGTTTCGGGAAAGAATTTCCCAAAAATTATGATTAGATAGTTAAAAACCGTTTTCATGAGAAATAAACTACATGATTCAAATTCTCATAAATATTGACACATACATAGTGCAACACATAGGTGTATTTAGTTATTTATTTAATTTTGAAGTGAGTGAAATTGGATACTTATAATAAAATATCTGAGGGGAAAAAATGAATCGCATTTGTCTGATTTGATAGAAATTGACCATTTTAAATGAACAAAACGTCACTAAATAAAAGACATATTCAGATTACTGATATTAAAAGATTCATCTATAGAAGTAATAAATCATTGTCTTTATTTGATGTATATTAATTTTCCAAATAAGTATTTGATCCCTGTCGGCGATTGTATAAAAGAGCTAATTTAGTTAACTTTAATAGATTTTAAAATCCTATTCACTTGTTAACAATCTCTGGAGTCAGTTTTTGAAGATATTTTAGATATTTGCAAACCTTATTTACAAAAGAAAGTGAACATTATTTACACAATATTAAATATATATATTAATATTATAATAGAATATCATTTTCAATATCAGTAGAACCAGTTTGTTCAAATATTATGCATAATCTAAATCGAACCATAAGAAAAACTGAAATATTCCAATTAGCCCAAAATACTCAACAATATTTTTAAGATATCTTCACAATATTTTTTGGTTTTTAGAATATTGAACATCATTATGAAAAATACATTACAATATTTTGTTATATTACAATATCTTATTATCTAAAAAGGCTATATTCTAAAAGTAAGAATTTCCCCTACTCTACTATTTCCCCTACTCTACTACAGCTCTTTGTTGTATTTCGAAATATCGAAATAAAGCACATTAAATTAATCCTGTTTTTTCTAGGTTTTACAACAGTTCCATTCCAACCATTCTAACTCTTTTAATGGGTATCAGGAAAGTGAATTCCTTTTTATGCACTATAATTGATAATACCGGCTTCCTGACACAGAGGTAGAGCATCCTCGTGATCTAGGCATCCTGAGTTTAAATCCTAGTCAGGGCATGGTTCTTCTTCTGTGTTCTGTCTGTGAGGTTTATGAATATGCCTACCTCTGTAAAAAGGGGATGTGCAAGCGAATGAGGTAAGGTGTGTATCATCTTCATATGAGCTAGAAGTCAGACTTCTATATTCGGGGGCTTAGGGGGTCCATATACCATTTACACTTCATATATCTTCTTACTAGTATCATCTCATCTCGAGACTTTGATTGAACAGTTTACAGATTACATTACAGTTAAGGATACGAGTGGGGTTGTGTGGATAGTCAATCCTTTCGGTGAGCAAGCCGTAACAATAACTGAGCTAAGTGTCCAACATGATCAACTGATAGAGATTTCAAGTGATCAGTCAGCTAAAATAACTTTTAATAAAGCTTATACCGACAAATTTTGGATACGCGTTAAAAAGGAATACCCAGAACTGTCCACAACAGCATGAAAAACTTTGATGTCATTTTCTACATATTACAGCTGTGAACAAGGATTCTCCATAATGATAAATTTAAAAACAGATTCAAGAAATCGTTTGACACTGGAAAATGGCATTGTTTTGTGTGTTACAAAGCTCATTCCAGACATTAAAAATTGGTTAATTCTAAACAAGCTCATTAATCCCATTAACTAATAGAACACAAAAAACAACCTATGTGTGTATTAAAAGCTATATATGTATTCTTTTTTTTAATGAAAACTACAGCAATAAATTGATTTTCTTTAAACTTTTCTCCCATGCCTCACGACCTCCCTGGGGGTCGCGACCCCCTTTTGAGAACCCCTGATATAATTTATATAAAATACTAAATGCCATCATGAAAGTAATTAAATGTTTTTATACTTAATTCTGCTTACCTTAGGCTTTACCTGTCTTTAGATGCAAGTACGATCGGTAAGAAGCAGATAAACATCATTTTGAATGGAGTGTATGAATTTTATTTTCCTAAGTGGCACTAGATATTCTTATACCAGTCGTGATTTCCCCTTATCTGATATGTCAGGAAGCAAATGTTAAGTAAATAACATTTTCAAAAGGATACGCGTCACCGATAATTAAGCTCTGAAATTAGACTACTTATTTGTGAATTACGAAGTTTCCTTCGCAATTAATAAACCTAAAAAGAAAGAAGAGCTCTTTCAAAATGAGGTACAAGAAAGTACTTCTTAACACAGAGTTTCCTTTCTCCAAATCATATCCGCAGAAATAAATATTTATCACCAAAACCAGACCTCTCTTTTCTCGAGTACTGCATACTGGTTGTCATGGCTACCAGCAGGACTAATTAATAATCTCTCTTTCACCTAAGAGTTCATTTTCCCTTATCATCTACAAATTATACCCAAACAAGGCCGACTGTCATCTGTTAGCAAAGGCGATAACTCATTTGGAAATTGGCAAAAACGCGCAGCAGTTGAATTATCGGAACTTTAAATTGGAAGCCGTAAATCAAACCAGCGCGAAAGGGATGAGGACTGAGAAATTTATTTCCTTTTAACGAAAGCTAATGAGTTTTGAACATGCCTTTTTACAGTGTTGATAATTCAACATTAGTTTCGATTATTAGTGAAATAAATTGCTGGAGAAATAGGTCTTAATGTAAATTAAAGTTTGGGATTCATTTGTTTAGCGGATATCGGCAGAGAGGACTTAATTTCAGACGGAACAGCAATACTAAGTATTGAAAAGTTTTTTTTTCTCTTTTACGGTAATTAGGCTTAAGTTAATGATACTACATTAAGAAATGCAGAAAGTTGAAGTTGGAAATTTTAAAAGATGAGAGGTGGTATAGGTTCTAACTTATTTCCGTTTTGTTGTTGGCTAGAATTTTAAAGTCAAGAAATATTTATTTTTAATAAATAGTATATTTTCTGAGATAAAACTGTACTATTTATTTTCAATATATCATAAAATAGCTATTGGATTTTAGTATTATATATATTTTTAAAAAAAATAGTAATGAAATGTATTATTGACGCATATAAACAAAGATATTTCAGTTTCTTTTCAACAGCGAAAAAAGTTAAATACGTTAGACAAAATAATATAATATTTTTTTTTAAAACTTTTAAACTCTGTGATCCACTTTTTACAAATCCGATCTATAATGATCCGTTTCATCCAAGAAATACTGCATTTTCTTCAGAGACGAGCAACGTTATTTTTTTTTACGAATTAAATTTTATGGGCCACAGGGAAGAAGAAAAAAACTAGTATGAAAGAAAATTAAAAGTATTGAGGGATTAAAAGAATTAGAGGAAATTAAAGTATTTAAAAGAAAAAACAAAAGTTAAACAACAAAGTTAACAAAAGTTAAAGGAAAAACAAAAGTTAAAACAGCAAAGTTAACAAAAGTTAAAGGAAAAACAAAAGTTAAAGGAGCAAAGTTAACAAAAGTTAAAGGAAAAACAAAAGTTAAAACAGCAAAGTTAACAAAAATTAAAGGTAAAACAAAAGTTAAAACAACAAAGTTAAGAACAGTTAAAGGAAAAACAAAAGTTAAAACTACAAAGTTAGCAAAAGTTAAAGTTATTTTCGAATATATTAAAAATTTATACGAATAAAAATGAATCAAACATACAATACACCGAAACTAATACGTTTACAGAATAATTGATTTTCCGTATTAAAAAGAAGAGTTACTTTTTTGCCGTCTGTCTACTACTGGGTTACTAAGATTTTTTTTACACATCAAGTTTCTAGAGATTAGAGATTATATCACTTACGTATCTTGCCATCAGCTAACCGATATTCAGAACAGGTCCATAGTTTGGGACTTCCGATTTATATTTTCCTGCAATTCCTTAAATTTTTAAAGCATGTTCTTGCATGTAGTTTAAAAATATTTATTAGTGCTATTATTAAATCACTGGTATTACACCAACTTTATAAAGTTAGCGATTATACAACAACTCCATCGATTTAAATTACGATGAAGAATCGCTGAAACCCACAAAATTTTCGAACATATCTTTACTGAATGTCGTATTGATTATAGCTAATTATATTAGTTAATGATTGCATACAGTCTCTAGTAATGTCTTAACTGAGGTCAAGTGGAAATCAATATAAACAACCATAAAGCAATTTCCCCCCAAAGCCAACTTAGGTCAATTCTTTTGATAAGCTTTCTCACAGCTTATCAAAAGGAAAGGCCCGGAGACAATCAATCATTTCCTCCACTTTAAGGCTTTCCGGATCATCTCACATAAGAACAATCCGTTCAAAATATTTACTTTGGTCTATCATTAGCCAATAATTCACAGCTCCTTTGGTCACAGCATACGAACAAAATTTTCGCTAGAAATACTAGGTTATTCGCCTTTTTTACGCTTGGATTCTTGAAAATTTATTAAACAAATGATCAAAGGGATTGGTAAAGCGATAATTTTTGATTGTGAGATTTCTGCAGAAATGATGACTGTGCAAAAATTCCACGAACAATGATATCATAAATTCGTTGATGTTGTGTGCATATCCATAATCGTCAAAATTTGTGAATTCATAATATCTTATCTAATTTATATATGGTGTAATGCTTTAATGTAACCAAAAATGAAATCTCAAATGTAATATCTGAAATTTTTTGAACCCTTAAATTGCGTTCAAAATAATTAGATCAATCAGCATCTCTCAATGCAATAATAAGCATCCTCCATTCGTTATTTTTAAACAAAGTAGTGCAAGTTATCACTTTATGTGATAAAGTGATGGTATAGAAATAAAAATTTGAAATATTCTTCTCGTTCGTCCTACCCAATTAGCATTGGTGGATGCTGTCAATATTTTTAAGGCTATATAAAACTGGACTCTCATTTTATAATTACTGTTTCTTCTTATCACTTTTTTCCGCCTATGATTCTTTAGAAAGTATTCTATAGATATTCATTAAAAAGCCACAAGAAAACTTTGGGGTTCTATTTTTATATAACTTCTGAAATATCAGAGTCAGACGAAGTTTTTAACATAGGCCATTAGTTTTCCCATCTCACCATTTCCACGCTATACATAGTTATAGATACAGCTGGAGGACGTTTAAAGGGCATGGGTACCGGGGTTATATATTGACATATTCTTATCAAATTTTTCTGCCTATGATTTTTCAAAAAAATATTGAATAGATACTCCATATAAAGCTACAAGAAAACTTAAGGTTTATATTTTTGTATAACTTCTGAAATATTTGATCAAGACAAAGTTGTTAACATAGGTCCTTAATTTTCCCATCTCACCATTTCCACGCTATACATAGTTATAGATACAGCTGGAGGATATTTAAAGATCATTGGTAGTGGGGTTATATAATGACATATATAGCAGCACGATCTTTGGATTGATTACTGAGATACGAAACCAACTTATGGAAAGGGTTACTGGTGTAATCCATTCACGGATTAAGAAGCGAGAAAGAAAGATTCTCCCATCAGGATATTTGAACTTTTTGACAGAAAATATAGTACTAGATACCGAATCAGAATTTGATCATTCTGTATATTTTATAACAACAAAATTTTCTATTTATGCAATTATAGCAACCTTTCACCAACGCTTACTTCCAATGTCATAAAAAATCTGATTTAATAATCAACTTAACCAGAAAAGCGGAAATTGTCAGAAGGAAAAATTCCTTCATTCAAGCATGTATATACTTTCGTTTTCAGTTCTGAAACTATTATAATAGACGTTAGAAGTCATTTGAAACTTTTATTAGACATCATTTGGTGAAATTCTGCAGTATGACTCCGCGTACCTTTATACACAGTCGGAATTTGTAATTGTGAAAGAGAAATGTAATTGCTCGCGAAACGTAATATGTTCGAGAAACTCTTGGTTAAACGAAATGGTTCTTTATTACCTTTAATAGACTCGAAAAGACTTTAGACCGAGCATTTGAGTTACTAATTGTTCGAAGATATCGTGAAATAATTATTTAAAGAAACTGGCAAATGTTATAAGAAAGGAAACTATTTTCAAATTGTGGCATATTATAAATTATTTTATTAAAAATACTTTTAAATAACATAATTAGGTGGATTTCTCTATTTCAAGAATTCTCATGATAAGAATTCGGGATAATTTCCTCAGTTCTTCACCGATAATGGCCCATAGAACCCCCTCCCCCTCCAAAAAAATCAATATTTATTTTATATATAGAAAATAATTTTTATTTGAAGCAGAAGACAGTTTCGAAAACAGAAGAGACTTCGAATTTTTAATATCGCTTTATTTCTTCCCGGGGAGGCATGATATATTTGTAGGAGGCACGTAGATGGTTCACCCGTTCATGGCGTGGGACAAAAACAGAAAGTAAAAGAGGGGAAATCATTTATCCCTGGCCTTATATACCATGAGATTTTGATAAAGATTTCTCCACACGCGCGGAACGAGCAAAGGAAATACAGTGATCTTTTAGAAGAATGTGTTTAAATCAGAAATTTCTCCTCTCTTCCCCTCGGATCGTGGTGAATCGCTTACCGAAACATTTTTATAAAGCTTCAGTTAAATTAATTACGTAGGAAAAGTGGAATTGGATCAGGAAATAAGAGATTACCAATTTATTAAGACAAAACTTTAGAAATTAATTATGAATAAAATTAGAATTTAAAATTATATATATATATATATATATATATATATAATTCAGTATGAGTACAACACTTTGCCTGTGTTTTCTGGTAAAGGGGACAACTAGAGTAATTTGATTTTGATTTTAAGTTACTTGGAATATGTCGTTAGAAATATAAAATTGTAAGTACATAAATTATGAATGTAGTTCAAAGGGGGAGGGGTGTCAAATTTTCGTATTGCTATAACTTTCTTAATATTGATGATAGAAAAATAAATTTTGTGCCTCAGTAAGTCCACATATTTTATATTTAAAATACTTTGATAATTGTAATATCTTAGAAATTAATGGTCTTAAAAGTGCTTTTTAAGCTATAATATGAACTGCTTCTAGCATTAACAAATTGTGTTGTTGGATAATACCTTTGATGTGAAGAAATCTACATTTGCCTTTTGTCTTACCAAGAAGAATTTTTATATATATCTCAATGTAATAATAAAATATAATTACATATTAAATAAGAAATCGATTTACTAAGTAAAGTTTTTCACTTAAAAATAAATCGCGATTAGAAAAATTATTAAATGTTCTGAAGTATTTCTTTTAAATTCTGAATAATTAATAAAAAATAAAATGTTTATTAAAATTATGTGTTCTCTTTTATTTTCTTTTATTCATATAACAAAATTCTTGAAGGAGTTTAAATCTTGCAAGCTAATGTAATCTAAACTGACAAAATACATAAAGTTAACAATTTTACTTGTAGAAAAATTAAAGTAATAAAATATCTTCCAAATAAAAATATTATGAATAGATATTTACTTGAATAGAGAGGAGAGGGACTTTGAGAGAGATATTGAAATTCAAAATATGCTTATTTCTACAGAGGTATTTGAATAAATAGCGCAGAATTTACTACAAAGAAAAAGCAGCATTTCTATTAATATCTATTTGATTGATTATTTAATTAATTGCTATTTGCTTGAATAATTAAATAATTTCCACGTTTTGAAAAGTTAATAGTATTTTCTCTTTTTCTTCAAAAATTAAGTCTACAAATTATAATTGAAACTAACTTAGTCGGTTAGGATGATATGCAGAGTATATATATACTTACGTATACAGTTATCACGACATTTATATATATATGAAAGATAATTTATACAAGATTCGAGGGGAATAAGCTATATAAATTATGGATTATAACAATTAGAATAATTGATAGTATTAATAATTCTTATAATTCTAATGCGTTGCCTATCTGTTGAAACTAAATCTTCTCTCTGAAAAGACACTTCATTTTCTAATGGCTTCAGTGTTGGCTCTCTCCTCTTTATTAATAAGTTATGGTCATTCGTGAGAAGAGGCCCTTGCCTGCTTAATTGCCACAGAGAATCAAAGATGGATGCACGACTAAATGCAATGATGGTTGAATTCATGAGCTAATAGATTGTCTCGTTGAGAACCCGGTTCGCTAATTAGGTGAAGAGAGCTAATCTACGTTTTCAAAGTGATTAGAATCCGAATAACAGCACTCCAGCTCCACCGACTGGAGTGAAGTTCATATTTCACTTAATGCTTGGCGATGAACTTGACAAATCTGGAAAATCGAAAGAGCTGTTTGTTATCAAATTAGTTAAGTCATTGAGTAAAAATTATAAATGAAATAAAAGTGTAATAATGATGGTGGAATTTAGTTAAATAATTGATCAAACTATGATGATTAAGGCATGTTAATTCGATTGATCAAGAAGGAAAAAAAGTAGGAATTTGTTCTAGATTTAGACAATATAGAATGATTATGTTTTAGATTTAACTTTGAGTGGATTTTTGTAAATATGTCATTAAAATCTAAAGAATATGATTTTTGCATACATCAATTTTTAGAGACAACTCGCTGAATTATTCTATTTCGGTAAACAAAAATGCAAAGTCCTTTGCTACATTTTTTGCAAAGGAGAGAAATTGTTTCGTAAAGTTAATGTCGTCCAAAATCTAGCGAATGAAAAGTTTGATGAAACAATTCAATTTTAATTAAATTCTTGATTTAAAAAATCAAATCTTCATTACAATTTGTATTGAAATTAATTTTTCAAAAAATTGAAATTGAAGAGTAAACATATTGGAAACAAAATTGGTTATCATTGAAATATTTATAATTTGAATTTAGAAATTTTATGAAAGGGTTTTTAATGCTAATTTTATTTGATTTTATAAAGAGAAAAATATAATTTCGATTATCTTTACTTATAATAAAGCACAATGTGTGTGTGTGTGTATGTGTGTTGGCGATGTACAGGCCAGACCGTTCGATCTACAGCTACCAAATTCGGTATATGTATACCTTGGGGGCCGGGAATGTGCACCTCGGAGCCCTTTTTTTGAATTTTTAATTAAAATTTTAATTAATTAAAAAATAAGCCAAATTTTAGCGTTTCTTCACTATAACTTCCGAAAATATTACAGCACAAAATTGATTTTTGCTTCATGTTAAAGCACAAAAAATAAGCTTTTCAATGATACTAATGTTTTGACCTATAAATTAAAACTCTATTTTTAATGAATTTTTAAACATTTAATTTAATCGGGTTTTTTTTCAACAATAAAATAAAAATAAACAAAATAAAAATAAAATT
>JAOUZG010003724.1:4376128-4399839 GCA_026289955.1 Argiope argentata
TATATATATATATATATATATATATATATATATATATTTATATCTAGCGTTAGATAAAATTTACTGACACGAAAGACATCACTCATATTAAAATTATATTTTTGATCATATTTGAACAATTGACGTTGATCATATTTGGAACAATTATTATTTAAACTGAATTTTTTAAATAAAAAATAATTAAGATTTAAAGAATGATTAAGTTTTATGTAAAATAGTACTATTAAGAATGAAATCTGCAAATGTATATTATTTTATATTATTTCAACCTGTAATTAAATAATTTCTTTTTTTAAATATAGACCTAACGATATAGAAGAAATAAAACTATTTGCTAATTTAATGAATCAAAAAAATTTAATATATTTTTTTATTTAAAAAAAAACGATTTTTATTTTGAACAGGAGACCCTACTATTTTTAATTTGTTATGAAAAGAAAAAAATATTTTTTTAATAACTATATACTTCCAATTTCTGACCATGGTTTAAATGAAATGAATTGATTTGAAATAAGGAAGATAATGACACAAATGACGATTTTAAGGAGAACCAGATGATATTTTTTTTAATGCAGGGTCAATTGAAGCATAAAAAATAGTAAGTGAAAACAAACCGAAAGATATTTTTTAAATCCATTACTAAAGCGATTCAAAATATTCTCAGCGAGAAATATTTCTTAAACACGAAATCTCACATTCTCTTATCTCAAAATGCAAGATGAGATATCTGCTCATTTTCGAAAAAGAAGGAAACGGAAATTCCATACCCAGTTAAAAGTCCACACTTTTACAACTCAGCAATCCAGAAGGTAACAATGTATAAAAATGGATTTCAAGCATTTTCTCTCTCTCCTTCTCTCTCTCTCTCTCTGAAGGTACTTATTTAATTTTCCTGTTTCCAAGAGAGGGGATTCTAGCTTTATGAAGAGCCAAATAACTTCGAAATCCTCTCCAAATTTCCTCGAAAAATGGCGGGACTTAAATACCATATTCACGGAACACAAAAGCAATGGACGACAACTGCTTTCATTTCCTTTTTATTCCGCCAAAAGTAACGGAATAAAATTCCGTAAAAGTGAGAGAAGGGAAAAGAGGAAACGTGGTCCACACTAGTCATTTCATCCTGTTGTAGCAACTTTTTCGTTTTCTTTCTTTTTCTTTTCTTTTTTTATCTTTTGATGCATCCGACAGTTCGTTAGGTTCCTCTTGTAGCGTAATTACGACGGAAAGAGCACCGGAAAACGGGATCCGCACGTAATTTACCGCCGTGTGGGGAGCTGTCATCTTACAAGAGGGACGAACATAACACACAGAAAAAAACAGGGGATGCTTTTTTTCTTCTTCATATTTTCGCTTACTTATTATTTTTCCGAGCGATGCCATGCAGCAAAACTGTCATTCAATTGGAACGGATGAGGGAAAAGTAACATATGAGATGTGTTTACGCGAAGAATAATGTTTCTTTATCCCATGGCAGAAATTCAGGCATTGATGTAGTCATATTTTTCTTTCATAAGACAGTCTTTACGCATTTCTATTGAAATATTTATGGATTGATATTATATATAGATACAAAACTTATATTTTGCTAACAAGGTTGACTATAATCCTATTCTGAAAATCAGCAAAACTGCCATATAGAAAGTTGTATGTTAAATATTATATATATACATATATATACCACTATTTGTATCATTATTTTAAATAACTCAGAATATCTGCATTTTCAAATATGTTTAAATAACGGTACTTACGTATTAGACTGTCTTCGCCAACGATCTCCAAAGCTTTAGTAACTCATTGGTGACGGATTTAAATGTGGCGATAGAGTTCAACGGATTACACCATTGCCAGATTGCCATAATTGGCGATTTAGCAACGCAATGGCGACGACATTAAACATGGCGTTGCAGTTGGACAGTCTAATATGTAAGTACCTAAATAACTTGATAAGCGTATATTAACACATATTTATTAGGTATAAATTATAATTTATTTAATTAATTTATTTAAAACTATATCTTATATACATATCATTACTTTTCTGATTATTTAAAATAATTCAGAATATCGGCATTTATATGTATTCTTATATAACTTCATTAACGAATCAAAATGAGCTTTTTTTAAGCATATTTTGTTATTTCATACTTTATTTTTATTCACTTTTATAGAATATATTTTAGTTATATCATTATCTTTATTATTGTTCGAAATAATTCAGAGTATCTGCATTCACAAATATGTATAAATAATTTCATAAACAAATATAAATACACATTTATTGTGAATATATAACAATATATTTTTAATATATTACAATTTGTATTTATTTATATCATTATCCATATTCTTATTTGGAATAATTCAAAATATCTGTATTAATAAATATTATTAAATTATTTCTCCAGCGAATGAAAATGCACTTTTATTATTAATAAATAATAATTTACTTTTATATATTGTTAATTGTATTTAAAATGTATCATTATTTGTATTATTATTTGAAAAAAATCAAAGTATCTATATTCGTAAATATATTTAAATAATTTAATAAGATTACATAAACGTCCTTTTATTTTAAATGTTTTCTTTATATATTTTAAATTATGTTTTACTTGTATTATTGTTTGAACTAATTCAGTGTATCTGTATCTGCACATATTTTTAATGATTCCAATAATGGCCTAAAATATGGCTATTATAATAGACGTATTATAGGTTATTTTTTGAAAAATTAATTAAGTTATAGCTTATTAATATCCTGATTTGTCTTATTTATTTGAAATAATACAAAATGTTTATATTCCTTTATATTTCTAAATAATTTCATTAGCGAATAAAAACAAGCTTTGCTTATGACTATGTCATAAAATATTCTCTCTCTCTCTCTCTGTATATATATGTAATTTCACAAAGTTACATTGTAGAGGAGTGAGACTCTTTATAACTTGATTATGAGGCGGATGAAAATATAGATGATCTTCAGGAACAGTTATTTAATTATTTTCGAAATTCATAATTCACAAGACAAAACAAATACGAACATGAAAATTCGCGACACACAGAATACAATCTAACAAGGATCACGAGAATTATACTTTGATGTTCATAAGGTAACGCCATCTGTTGTACTAAAAGAGACGATAGTAGAGCTATGGAACGGCTACAATATTCTATCCTGTTTTTCTTACGTTTCTAAAACTACTTCTAATCTTAATGTGAGTGCTCTTTGGGTTATAAGGGATATTTTATATTGTAAGAAAGCAATGTTTTCGTTTTTCTTCATAAGCAATATTGCATTTAATACTGATTCAATACTTCAGCTGAAAAGGATAAAATTAAAGTAGAATAAGCAATAGTTGATGAAATGAAAGATGTTAGACACTTCTGAGCTAATCAATGATCCGTATTTAAAATATTCCAAGATCTTTCAAATGAGTTTCTGAACCATAAAAATAAAAATATATATTGATTTAAGAAAAGTAAATTGCATTACAAAACTTATGCAGCGTCTAGATTATTTCTGTTTAAAGACCTTTTTTTACAAAAAAAATAATTAATGGTACGTCAGCTTTTCTTAAAAAATCATACATTGAGAAAATCCTTCTTTAATACTATTCAAAGTACGAAATTAATTCTAAATCTGGATCATAATCTGCTTGAAATGTGCTTAAATTTAAAAAAAATGTAATATATAATATACAACTTCGAACAGTCTGTTATGACAACAATAAGTATATGCTAGCTTGAGAGACTTAGGATTATAATTGCCTAACACTAAAACAATTTGATAGTGATGATATATACATATATAATTATCAATCACTAAAATTCTAACTAATTCGATTTATTTAAGGAATTTTTTTTTAAATATAGGCCCGTCAGGGCAACAACTTTCGAAGCACGTATAATATGTAAATGAATATATTTTATCAACTGCATATATAGAAATTTATATTGAGCATGATTTCAATTTAATAGATTCTGAATATAGTTTATTTCAGAATTAATTGAATAAATTAGTAATTCATAAGCGAAATATAATTGCCAATTAATTTAAATGTCAAATTTCTGATTGTATTACCTAAAAGAGGTCTCAAAGTCAAGTATTAACTCAGATACTTTTACCTTTTTTTTCATAATTAAAAAATAAATTTCATTTCTTTCAAATATTGTTTCAAAAAATCATTTGATACTTTAAACGTTTAACAGATATTTTTTTCTATCTCTTTAAATGTTATTATATTATATAATAACATTTAGTAAGTTAATAATTATAATATATTAATAATTATAATTATGTTTTAATGATTTAAATAAGTATATATTATTGTGGTTTGCTGTTTCTTATGGCACTTCCCATAGACAAGCACGCTGAGATAGTCAGCGATTTAAATCTAATCATCTTCTCTTGTTTTGTAGTACCGTCTCTTGTTAAAAGTATGAATTTTGCTACTCACTCATCACATTCACTTGCACAGCCCCTTTTTACAGGGGGGGCACATTCACACGCCTCGCTAAGAGAACACAGAAGAACAACCATGCCCGAACAGGGATGCCGAGATAACGGGGAAGAAGTGTCACTCCTATGACAGGACTCCAGTATAAAAATCTATAAAACATCTTATATTTTTGTTGATATGTGAATTATGGGATATTTCCGTTTAGAATTATATTTCATATAAGATCTACATTTTAGTTTTCAGAAATAGTAATTAGATAAAAATATGACAATTATTAAAGGATAAAACATTTTTCAAACATCAAATAAATCCTTTTGAGTTTTTTTTTAATTTTTTTCTGTTGTTTTCATAAGTATTTTTCAGAATATACTTATAATTTAATCGAAGTTTGTAAATGATAAATATCATTGAATTTAATGAAATATTTGAAAAAAACACACACGATATTTTGGCAAAGAAATTAATTTTTTTTCTATCACTGGTGCCGTATATTTAATTCCAAGAGTTTGTAAAATATTTTTGAAGAGTTTTAACCAGTTTCTCAATGAAAAATAAAATGAAGTAATGCGTCATGAGGTAATGAGTATACCATTTATAATTTACACTAAAATCAAAAGAAATAAAAGATTAAAATGAAATCTGCTATTCATACTTCAATGTATCATGTCAGAACATCATTTCTTCAACAACCAAGCACCACGTGCACGTGCAAGATAAATGATATTTTTATTCATTTTTATGGTTTCATTCAATGAGTCACTTTAGTATTGAAAACGACCCCAAAAATATTTGTCTTGCATTGATTGTTTTAAAAAAAATATCACATTTCCTATTTATATCATTTCACATAATCACGTGCTCAAAATGACATTTTTCTAGGTTTTATTTCCTGTAGTCATAAATGTATTTTTTAAAAAATCAGAGCTCCTGTAAATGCAATTGCAACACGTAATTATAAGCTGATTTTTGGAGATGCTCGTGCAGATAATAAAATTTTTATTTATTGCCTACGGATTTTTGTTGACGCCACAAACTTCATTCCCGAAGCAGCATCATGTTCTGACAAGATAATATTCTGCTTTATTTTTTTTTAAAAAAACTATATATAAAAAAGCAAAGATCACCTAATTCTTAAAAAAAACATATAAATTGCTCAGTTAAATTTAGAAGCGATCATAACTGTATGCTAAAGTAGATATTTTTTGCATTTCAAAATCTGCTGAGTAGAACTATATTATTTTTAGCCATATGCCTATCTTTGTATTCTACTTCTTGTGTTCCATCATAGAATTATGCTATTCCATAATAGTCTGATTCCTCTGTATAGAATACACCATTTATATTGTATAAAAGCAGATGCACCATTTACGGGCTCAATACATGGAAAAAGGTCGATTCCAGACCCTCACGTTTGTAGATCAGGAAACATTTGAATTCCCGGATGTAAATATTTTCCCGCGCTCGAACAAGCGTTCCCTTCTGTTTTATAAGCACTTTAGGAACGCTGAGCAGAGAAAGTGGAGGTCGCACCGTTTTTATGATTCTCGGGGCAGATCAATGAAATAATCCAGTTGATACAAATAAACTCCAAGAGAGTATTGGAAAAGAAGAGGGGGCATTTTCGCTGTTTTTTTCGTCCATTCCGTTTCAGCCAAAAGGATGCAATTTTAGAAATGGGACAGCTACGGAAAACAGAGAAGTTTTTTATTGAATTAACCTTTAGAAATGTTTGGACTGGAAGTTCTGCCTTCAATGGACTAAACTACGTGATCGCGCTTGAATTTTTATCGTAAAACGTTTGATGTTTTGCTCATCGATATTCGTGAGACGTTCTCCAGAATGTTCGATGTTTGAATCTATTTTTTTTCTGCGAGCAATATAAGCTAAATAAACATGCATTTTTTTAGTTACTTGATTATTATTATTTTGAATCTAGTAATTTGGATTGTTTAGAAAGAATATAAACTCAACTTTTGGATGTCATAAAAATTTATACTTTTATTAGAAGGAAATATTAACTGTCATTGAATGGTAAAATGATATTTTTATTAGTTTTTTTAAGGTTTCGTAGAATAAAAATAATGCACAGAAAATCATCCATGATCCATGAACGCTTTTTAAATTTGGTTTGCGTTACATATTTTCGAAAATATTATTATATATTTATTCGGATTTATATTACCATGTAGTTTTAGTAAACTTCACTTGAAAAAAAAACTATTGAACAGATAAAAACGATATATTTATTATAAAATTTTCATATAAATTTTAGCTTAAAAGAACAATTTCACTTTCAAAGAATTATGTGAACAAAATCTATTTTCCTTTGAGGAATCGAAAATTCATCTTTATAGTCCTTAAACTGATACAAAAAAAATTTAGAATGTTTATTTATTATTTAATTTACATTTTTCTGTTTCAACTAAAATAATAATAACTAAATTTTTATCCTAAGGATGAATTTTAATCACTAGAGCTATAAAGGTGTGCTTCGCACTTAGAAATGCTTTTATCCTAAAACCTCTAACGACGTGTTATAAACATTGGCAGACAATTATCGAAGAAATTGAAATTCGCGACTCTATGAATATGATTATTTACTTGAATATAAGATCTTACATGGAAAATTGAGGGATATATAAGAAAAAAATCTTGTTCCCAGATTTCATTAAGTTGTCGGATACTTGTAAGGTCTCTTTGAGAGTTGTGGTGTACTTTTGATTTCAGTTAGATGACAATGAAGAGATAAAAATTAAGGAATACAAGAAAAAAGTTCATTTTTTAACTAAGATGACACTGAGGTGACAAAACTCATAGAAGATGACATATGCTGATATAAAGATAGCAGTATTATCGTGTACAGAATGTATAAATTAACAGGGTATTGGCAGGGCTTTCTTTGGTACTCAAGTAATTCATGTGAAAAAGTACAAGGTGTGATTATGGCCGCAGTAGGGGAATTAAAAGATTTTGGACGAGTAATGGTAGTTGGAGCTAGACCATGGGCCCTTTTTTTCTGAAATTTTTAAGAACTCCTATTCTTCCATGATCAAGAATTCCCCGTGAATACTGAATTCCAGGCATAACTTCTCACTATAAACGATGGTGACCAACCATGTATTTAATGAGCGAATTCAACGACGTGATAATAGAATTGTCAGCAATACTTGACGAGCAGTACTATGCTAAATAACTGATGAAACAGTTATAGGGGATTGAAGGACAACGCGACCAAAATTGACTATAAAGAACTCTACAAGTAGAAGATCAATTAGAGTGCCTTTACTAACAGGATGTCATCGCCTGTAGAACCTTTCCTGACATCATATATGCATAGGTTGCTTTCTAGACAACTTGAAATCCCTAGTTTAGTCAGATGTGTCGATGTTTCAGATGGCAAAAGCTGATACTAAAACTCGAGTCTGGCGCAGATTCCACCATGTCGTGTACTGAAGTTTCCAACAAGATACTGTGTAAGTGGGTGGTGATTCCATAATGGTGTGAAATGTTTTTAGATGTAGTGAACTACACCCTCAAATCCAATTGAACCTATCAATGATTGGAACTATTTTATGCTCAATTATTTTTAGATATCTTGCAGCCATGCATGGACATCATGTACCCAAATAACGAAAGTAATTTTTCAAAAAAAGACCCAACATTTCATGATTAGTCTTAAGAATATTATGGACATACATTATCAGGGGATGGTTTAACCATCTAAATAGACACCTATATATTCATGTCACATGATTGAGAGGTCAGTTATCGCACGAAATCTTACCGGCAATATTTCCATAACTATGTTCGTCTACAGAGGCAAATTGACACAATAATTTGGCAGGGGACTACCAATGACTTCTTGATTCTATGCCACATCGAGTTGCTGTATTTCTCCGGGCCAAAAAGAAATCCAATAGGCCTTTAGGAAGTATTCCTTGACATTTGTCAATTTAGAGTATTTAGAATTATTTTTTAATTTATATTTTGAAAAATTTAAAATATGATAGACTTGTATCCAACTCATCACCATTTCTATTTCATCCATATAATTTAGCTTCTTGGAGTAAAAGAAAATCCATTTACAAATGATACCGTTCATCAATTGGGGGAAATTATAAATTTTTACAAGGTATCTTGATTGAGGGTCAAGAATTATTTTTTTTTGTACTTTACCAAAACATATTTTTATGTATTTTTAAAGGCAGAGATAACCTTGAAGTAAGGCTCTGAATTCTCATCCCTTGGGCTACGAGTTGGTACGCGCCAGTGAAGTTTCTTCGTGTGTGTGGTGCCTGGCACACGTTAAATCTTTCGTGGTCATAAATTCCTCCATTTCGAGAATAATCCCCTGGGGGTATTGGGTGAGAGGTGATAAATGTCTGTTCCGTATCTAAGTTACGATCTGTGTATGAATGAATGAAATCTGCCACCTAAAAATGACTTATGATGTATTTGAGCTAGAAGTCAGACTTTTGCTGCCGGGTGCCTAGGTGTCCATACCCTCAGAAGCTCATCCTCAATTACAAGGTGCCCCCAGGAGGATAACTCCTGGGGGTACCTTGTAATTGAGGATGAGATGTGTCCGGTTTGGTGGTTGGATCTCGCCAACCCGTTGGGTACACTAAAAGGTGGGGGTAAGATTCCTCCCATCTTTGACAGGATGTACTTCCTTCGGGTACGGTTGTATCGTGGCCGGTAAGAGCCATTAGGACTCAACCACAGTTCCCGCTAATTATTGCTACGGCGGTCCGGTTCAGTTTCTATGATTCCATTCCATTTCCATTCAGTTTCTATGATATAAATTATTCATATCATTAATGAAAACGAAAAAAAATGATAATATGATTTTGGTATAATAATTTAAAAATAGGAAATGTTTTCCTTAAAAACTTTGTTTCCAACATTTTGGGGTCTTTTTAAGCAAAAGTTAAGATGGGGATAAATTCAAATTTTTCCTTCGTTTTGATACAAAATTCCAAATGCCAGACTTATATTAATGCATTAACATTTTAGTCCAATCTTGCACTTTAATCCTTTTCAGTAGAAGAATACAGAATAAAATGCTAACTGTTATCTCATTTAACTCTTCTTAACAACTTGCCCAGAAACTCATTTAATTAAATTTTCTTACTTATTTTTGAAGATTCTAGACTGTGGGTTTGCTATTACCTCGAAAGAAAAATAAAGAGATCGAAAGTTTTTCCTTTGCGAAGCTCTAAAATCAACACTAAATTCGTGACATGAAATGTTCATTAAATTTCGAGTTCTGCAGCCTTACTTAGAATATATCACTTGAAAACTTTTAAAGAGCTAATGAGAATGAAGTTAAGATAACCCGCAAAGGAAATCTTATCTTAATGCTGATGCTTAAGGCTTATCTAATCTCTAAACTAATGCTTCAGAGTTAAACACAGATGGTTTAATTTTTGAGAACAGAGAACTTGAAATTCCTTAGTATTTAGAAATTTAAACTCGAGAATAAGTGAAAAGTTAAATGTGCTATTAATATACATTTGGAAGAAAACTATTGGGTGAATTCTTTGCTAGATTTAATCAATGTTAAGCCATTTCGAATTGTGATTCATAGTATAATACAAAAACCTGTAGGTAGAACTTCCACTTTTTTTTCTATTTTCAAAGTGAAAGAAAAGTTAATACAGATCAGTAATTTTCATGATCACGTAACAAATTCAAACTATTCAAATTGTGGCCTTTCTCAAGATTCTTGAGTCCTCATTTCCACACGTGTACAGATAGTCCTCCTGTCAATGATTTTTTCCAAAATTGGTCAGATTTGTACAACTTTGATTTTTTTCAACCCGGCAGGACGGGCGCCGTGAAACGTAACAGGAGAACGGGCATGGGGTGTCAGCACACCCCAAACCTATTAAATGGCATACATACGAATTTTTTAAACAGTTTTAATTGCTAAGTAAATTTTTGATAATTACACTTTTTTACGAGAAAAATGACAACTAATATGTTATATTATCGTAATTTTCAGAACTATTAATGAATAAATTAATGAATAAACTGAGACCATTTTTGTCTCAGTTTAGGAAAACGGAACTTTTCTCCTGTAACACTTATGGGTTTTTCTTTACAATTTTCATAATAATAATAATAATTCATTATTCTAAATAAATATACTGATAGTAATCAATTTTCTTAATAATTTAGGTGTACATGGATCTGAAACTTTAGATTTTTGTAATTATTACATACAGCTTCAATTTCTGAGTGTTTTAGATATATATTTTTGTGGTTTTCTATTTCATATCCTTGTTTCTTGGGCGCAAATAACACTTTCTGTGACTCAGCTTTCTTTGTCTTTTCGGATAAAAATGATAGTTTGTTCGCAAACTTCTGCTGAAGAATTACATTCTTTTGGTAATTCAAACTGGTGATCACTGAATATGTCATCATTATCTGAATCGTTTAATTCTTCTTCGATGCTCTTTTTTATCTGACAAAATCTCCTCTGACATCCCCTGAAGTCTGTTCATTTCTTGCTCGCACATCAAACGAGGAAAAGACCGAACAGAACGACTGGAACAAGCCACGATTTCGCACGGAAATATACTAACACGAGCGCGCGCATGGGGTGTCCGCACACCCCAAATCGTTCTATAAGACTCAAATGGTGTCTGAATTCACCGTTTTCAGACTCTATGCATGGAAAGTGACCTTAGAGGCAGGTACTGATGGACCAGACCACTTCAGTTTATATAGACAGACAGAAGAAGAATATTTTTGGGCCTAGGGTGTCGAAACATCCCACGCCCGTCCTGCCGGGTTAAATGCAATCTATTGTTTTACTTATCTAATTAGTTGCATTTTTGAATTATTAAGCTCCTAGACTAACAGTAGTCTAAAAATAGTCTCTGTCTGACTTCGTGAGATTTAAAATATGGCAACTGATCAAGATTTTTGGGCAATCGTAGCATTGGTTGATTAATGATTTTGGTTGATGATTACTTAATGAATAAGAATTAAAACTAAATAAAATTATGCAAAAAATAGTGAATGATTATGGGTCTTTTTTAATAGTTTCTGATATTATTTAGAAAAAATACTAGTACAAAGATATTTATGCTGTTTGCTATAGATATAACAGGATGAATTTTCTAATACATCCAACCAAAACTAATTGAAAGTTTTTAAAAATGAGCTTTATGATACAAAAATTTGAGAACTTGTTGTTTTTTAAAAAATGGACTAAATAAGTTATTACTCAGTAACATGACTAATTATGAAAAAATTTCTTCTAGCGTAATGCATAATATTTTGAAACATTTTACAGTTATTTTCTCACTCGAACTTCGGCAATAACAAGGATGCGGTACCAACTAATCGTTTATTGTACACTGCGTTAAATTTCATAAATAATTAATTTTTGATGTCAATAATGAATAAAATTTTATAATGAAATAAGGACTTTAGAATAAAATATTCTTTTAGACTATTTAAAACACAATTTTAAGATATATTTTAGAATAGAAAGAAGAATTTCTATAATAAAATTTCCAGACGAGATTTTCGAATATATTTGTTTTCAAAATTCCATTATTATTTTTCTTTATATTTCTTCAGTTCCTATAAATGAGCTTCTCATGGTTGAAACATTTTATTAGCATGAAATTTAAAAAAGAAAACCATGCACTCAATGGGGAAGTACTATATATATTACTTATTAGGTCAACCATATTTAGTTTTTTCAATCAATATATCAGTAAATTACAATCTACTGCATCCTTCATGGATAGTTACTTACTTATTCGCTCATGCATATCACTGTAGCTTCTATACTTAACATTTATAGGACTTATAAATTTTTATAGCTAGGGTTAAAAATCTATGTCAATCAGAAAATACCAAAATTTTCAGCCACCGAACGTTTCACACAGATTCTTTTGTATAGAATTCCTATAACTACAAACTATTGCTTGATTTCGGTAAAACCCAGTCCTATTAATTTTTATTGTATAACATAAAAACAAATGCTGAAAGTTCTGGTCATTAAACAAAATTAAAAAATTGGATTCAGAGTGTCTCATCTATAGTTTCTTGAACCTTATTATTTTACTTCGAGACTATCACTTCAACACGAACTATATGAAAACGTATATGAACCTCACAACATAAGAATATCTATGAGTTGAAAATATTATAAAGCAAACATCATATATTAAAAGTAAATTATAGCTTTTAAATCTTCAAATACAAAAAAAAATAAGAATATTATATCATCAGTCAGAGAACCAGAAATATCTTTTTTTAGATTTTAAGAATTTTTATAATATGATTGAATCAACTTTTGAGATTTAAAATACATAGGTGTTTTAATATTTAATTTATATCTCTACTATTGTATCAAAAAATACAACTCTAGACATTTATATACTTTAAATCATAACCAAATATATAAATACGTATTTATAAATATTTTTATTATTATTTATTGACATATTTTTCCGAGAAATATTAAAAATTTGAGCCTCGTCGAAATTTTAATGCCATATTTTATATTTCAGAAATTTATTAAAAAAGAAACCAAAGAAGAGTACGAAAATCCTGTCATCTTACAATTTCTAATAAATTTGGATTAAATTATTTTACCGCTATCTGGTTCGTTCTTCTTCCAGAATCAAAACATCCCCACCCCGCTTTCATCTGTGAAAAAAATTTGGTTAATAACATAGCCTCATCATTTTCCTTGTAAAATGCACCGTGAAAAGCAAATCGAATCCACCAATCATTGAAAAAGTCATTTTCATACCGCACAAGAAGTGGATAAAAAACATTGGCAACAAACAAAATTCAGTCTGTGATTGAAGAATCCGTTGCCATCTAGAAGTACCGTAAAACTAAGAAAAAAATAATCATAAAAACTAGAAACAAGCCAGACGCAAAATAAGAAGGGAGCTCACAACATCCAAATGAGACATATCATTTATCGCCGTATTTAAATTCACATCTCAATGGATATGGGATCGGTATGGGGGAAAAACACAATTTGAAATAAAGAAAGGATCTCAAATGAAAAGCAAGAGAGATTTCCATTTCGTTTTATACTTACCATGGAGATTTCCTTCCTATTATTATTCATATGGGTCGGGCGTCTTGTTTTTTCGGGATGTCTTATTTTCTTGCTTCAACCTATTTGTATGCGCGTCTGGGATATTTATTTTCTCGCATTTTTTTTTTTCATTACTTGTTTTTTACCCTACGCACATTCGCGAAGCTGTGCGATTTTTTGGACTCTTCCCCGTTTTCGAAATAGGATCCGGTAGCTTTAGTTTCTTGTTTAGTTCCCGGGTATAGCTACCTTATCGTTGGATTTAAAATTACCTGCTTGATATTTTGTAACTGTCTATGTTTTTGGAATTTTTTATAATGTATGTCTGAATACCCGTGGTAAGAAAATGTTTAATCAAATTTCAACATCTCGTTGAAATTTTGGATTTAGTTTTAAATTACGTTTTAGATTTGCTTTCACGTAATTTATCTTTCATTTGATATTTTACAAGCAGAATACCTCGTTGATACTCAATCTTTTCATTATCAAAGCAATGTGGAAGACAAGAAATAGGACTATTCTATCTAAATAATGTATAAATTATTCGCGTTATTCTACGAACCGTTTCTAGGGAACCAATTATTTTGCTGAAAAACTTGATTAAGTTACTTTTTAAACAAATGTTTAAAGCTAACATGATAAAAATTATTTCCTGCTCAAAGTAATTTTAAACATAAGCTTTTGACTTGTAAATGCATGTTATTTTATTTTCGTTACCTTTGGATTATTTACTGAACATTTGAAATTCTCTTAATGAATCGAAGCCCATGTTATCATGAGATAATTAAAAATAAACTGTTTTGGTATTCCATTCAAATTATGTTTTTTTCATTAATCAAATATATTTTCTTGATTCCAAATATGAATTGTGAAGTTATAAGAAGAACAGTTTTCTTTAATGTTTAAATAGGGATTAGAAATAAATTAAATAGGAATAGAGAAAACATATTTCATTTCTTTGCAATAATAAACTACATTTTTTTATAGTTATAAAAATTATTTCTAAAATTTATATGCCAAAAAAATTGTTGCGAAACATTGGTATGCAACTAAAGTGATATCATAAGAAAGACAAAATTTTAAATACTTAAACGTTGTTAGATATTTTTTTCGAGGCCGGTAAATAAAATATTTTATAGATATCATTAATAATATTTTTTCTCTTAGTACTTAAAATTTCAAAAAAAAAAAATTACTTGTAAGTGCACATTTCTATCTTCCAAAAAATACTTTTACCGTTTTGTTGCTATGTTTAACCAGAGTTTCCGGTAAAATCATGTACGTCAAGTTCATGTGCATGTTTAGGTCAGCTAGAACCAATTCTCAAATATTTGAAAACTGAAATTACCACATGCTATCAGAAAATGATAAAAATTACTGATTGTTTAACTTTTGTGTCACAATTTCATATGCTTTCTGTGTAACGTTTTGGTAAATGATATTTTGATATTACAGCGAAGATGTCGCTCCAAGCAAATGAAATTCTACAAAAAGATATATATGTACAAAGAGAGTTTGTATATTCAATACATCAAAATAAGCTCCAATTAAGAAAAAGTTTCCAAACAGTATATTCTGAAATAAATTGAGAGAAAAAAACTAAATTTGAAGGTGATTAAATAAAAGGAAATTTTGAGGTGAAGGAGTTTACTTTGCTACTGTTAGTCATTTATGGCCTGGTATTTTAGAAGAATCTTCATAGTTTTATAATTGAGGAATAATTATCTTTAATATCAGATCTTAAAAATCATTCTCAACATATGCATTGTAGTCTTAATATAAAGCATGTCGTAACATAAATCATGTTATGTCTTTATATCAAGGCAATACAAATACAAACATCAGCACATTCAATTAATTGTAGGTTGGTAATTTCGAAAATTGTTGTATAATCTTCTGTAATGATAGTCATGTTTCCCAACTCAGTCACATTTTTCACAATTATTTAAGAATTGTTGAAGAAGTTATTTATGTCTATCTTATTATGTCACAATAGACGTAACTGCGCCAAACTAAGCTGGAATGTGGAAACCAAATACAATTGGTTTAGGGTGAAGAGTCATTTCAAACTCGCAGTTTGCCGTACCCCATTGAAGGAAACGCTGGGGATCAGTGAACAAAGAGAACAAGAAAAGAAGAGTTCATGGCGGGGGGGGTGACACGAAGGACAAGTCAAGAAGGTTTTAATAGAGGATATTGAGGACTGCTAATGAGTAGATTTGCGTAGTAAAGAGTGGTTAAGAATGACCAACTTAAATGAGTGTCATAAAAAATGGAATGACATGGTGAAATTATGAATAGCAAAATATGAATGAAATCAACTTTACAGTTAAAAATAAAGATCTTTATTCCCAACTCCAGATCACGAATAAAATTACCTACTACTTTTTTTATTATTTGACCTTCAGAGAAAATTTGGCTTATACGAAACAATACCATGAATTGCTAAGAATTAGTGAATAATTAGCAACAGTTGGAAGAATAATTAATTGAGTTAGTTAAATTACACTGTTAGCCGAACTTCTAACAATAAATAAAGTTAAAACTGCAGTGAAGATTGCGAAGAAAGAATTAATTACACAGTGTTCTGTGTTAAGCTCTTTTTCCCAATGATCAAATTAAATAAGTTGTTGTATAAAAAATTACTAGTTGGTATTTTCCTAGTCCTTTCTACATTAGCTTAAGTCAATATAGCATAATAAGTTTAATCAACATATAGTCTTTCCTTTATTTCATTTGATTACGAAATAAACAGTAACTCGAATAACAAAAAGAAATTACATAAAAACCATTCTTTGTTATTTTTTTTGTTCTCAAGGACTACAATAGACAACAGATTGACGAGCAAAAAAAAAAGAAAAAGAAAAAGCGATAACGTCTAATTGCAAGTTAATTGGATCCCCTCCCTTATATAATACCGAAAAGCCATTTAAAAGAAATTCATTCAAAGTCTGGCGAGTTTTTTTCAGGAAAAGATTGAACGCGTTATCTACAGCAGGGTCGTTCCAAAAACCTTTGTTTATCCGCTAAATGAAGCAAAGGAAGAAAATGACGTTAATTAGAAGACTTAAGGCGGCCGCTTAATGCTTCCGTCGAGGCTACTTTTCACGACTAATGCCAGCCTTTGTTTCCTGGGTTCACGCTACTCCAAAAATAGGAAAAAAAGATTAGAATTGCATTAGAAAATGGCACATTTGTATCCCATTTTAGTCGTTTCCGCAAATATAGATGTTTTTTAAAGACAATTACGTTACATGTTGTTTCCTGTTTCTGCATTAGGTTAAATTAAATACAGTTCCATTTAGGGGGAGAAAGTGAAAGAATTAGGCTTGTTGACTCTCATCAGTAAATCTTGAACTGAGAAAATAAGTTTTTTTTAGTTAATAATTTACCTCTTTCTTGACTATTATTTCGTTCTAAAACAAACAATATTATTTTGTTTATTTTTACTTTTTCGTGCAAGAAATACATTAGAGGAAAATATCGAAATCATGAAGAAGGGAAAAGCAGATTTTCCCGGTTTAGATAACTCAGAGTCAAAAAACATGTTTTTAAAATTATGTCTTTCTCATGGTTCGATTACTACGTTAAAAAATAGCTTTTTAATTTCTGAAGTTTCAACCTTTCACAATATAATACTCTTATACGAGAAAAAAAATTAAAGCTATTATCTATTAAAAATAAACAAAATGGAAACATATCCCACATGAGAGTAGGGAGTCCACATGATTCTACGACTGAATTTCCACAGATTCAGGGATCTAAACTACGAATTCAGGTCTTGGATATTTAGTTGGGTATATGTTCATTTTAGTTTAATATCCTTTTTGAGGTAGCATATAGTATTTTGGGATTGACTTCAATTGTGAGTGACATTTAAATAAAGACGACGATACATGAGTTAGCATTGCCCGCATGGAAATTCCACTCCACGCTAATGGAAGGACGTATATTCTACAGCAATATATGCAACACTCTTCTGAGAAACATTCTATGTGGATATTAATAAAAATAGAGTTTTCAAATTAAAACTCAATTACTCAGCATAGAACATTCTGTTGTAAGAATCAAATTCATAAAAATTATGTGATTCAGAAACTAATTGCATTTGGCTATAGAGACTGGCTATCTCAGTACCTCCTTAATTACCAGATATTCAATGAAATTAAATCAAGAAAAAAATTAATTTTCTTATGACAATATGCAATACATAAATTTTAACAAAGTGCACACGCATAAATAATTTTATCGAAATAAAAGCGTTTAGCTTTTTAAATGTTATTATAAATTCTTTCAATTTTGAGTAATAGTAGATAACATAAGAAAATTAATTTTTATTGTATTCGATATATATGTCTGATTTTATATGATGCTGCTATTTTTATTTTCTAACAACACCATCTTTTACTTTCTATCTCCTAAAGAGATATGAATATATGTTTAGTTCGTACAAAGGAATTTTCAAAATGTTTTTAATAAATACGAAAACCTGACTTAGACCCAAATTCTTAGCAGCCAGTATATATCTTGAATCAGGGCCAAAAATTTGTGGTATTGTTTATTTTCTTTTAAATTCTAAACTAAACCTGTCAAATTTAAAATTATTATTAAAAAAAATAAAAATAGTTCCCCCAGGACATCTGTGACCCACCATAAAACAAAAGTATTTGATATAAAGTATCATGCATGCAATAAAAAACATGCGATAGCGTTATCACTGATCTTGAATGAATGAAATGATGTATAACATTTTTAAGTTGATATATGTTATTCAGATACAATTTAATATATGTTCCTCGGCTAAATATATATAACCATGTAGGTGAAAGGATTTTGATTGATCATGATAAAAGCCTTAAACTTGTTTCGATAACTCTCACTTAACACTCCTCTGACTCCTCTCATTTAAAAAGGATAAATTAGTTCAATAACAATATTTTATCATAATTCATATCCATATAAATTCTATTAAATTTCTTTTTAAACATTTACAATGATTGAAGAAATTAATCATAGATACTTATCGATTTATAATACCCATATAATATTAATTAAAATAAATAGTATTTTTCTTGTAGTGAAATGGGTTTTCTTATATATGATAAATCTATATAAAAATTAATTATAGGGTAATATTCATATCTTCCACAAAATCTTGCAGTTTTATCTACTTTTCTTTTTCAATAAGTGATACAGAGTTTAGATAAAGGTTCAGTAACAGTTAATTACCACTACTACAGTTTCTCTTTTTAAATACAAACGCTCAAACAGCAAAAAATGAGGTAAGTATTAAATCTATTTCTGCTGCTGTCATTAACCTAATTATAGGTTGGAAGAAAAAGAAATATTTTCCTGATTTAATGATATTATTGATTTAGAGGAAGTTATTCTTTGTGCATTTAGGTATCGTTCATGGTTCTCTCTGGTTTTATCTTTTTAGAAACATTACAGCGATTTCAGAAAAAAGTCTCTAACTGATGATATAAAATTTTCCTGATAAACTCAATTTCCTCTTGTGTATTATTTGTCTAAATTTCGTGGCAAAAATCATGAAGAATTCATGGCGAAAAATTAAATCAGTGGCTTTCTCGAAATTGTACTTTGTATGCACAAAAGGGTCATTTCAATACTGCTATTTTTATATTGTCGAATCAAACGTTATTAGTTTATCTGAAATTTTAACAGAAAATTTAAAAAGTTTTTATCTATGATTAATCGCTGTCAACTTAAAAATGATTTTGCATTAGGCTGTTCACTGGTATTTTTTAAATTTGCGGGAATTACAGGGAAACTCTAGTTCATATATTTTGAATTCAGAAATATTTGGACTTATTGGAATTTATACAAATATATGCACTTATTTGCACTTTCAGAAATATATACACTTTAATTTCATTTATATAAGCACTTATAAGGAAACTTAACATCAAAATCAATAAAATAGCATTTGAAAAACTATAGCATGAATGCATATTTTTTTTCAGCTGTTATCATAAGAGGACATTGTAGTATTTAATATGATGCAAGCTTTTAAATACATATAAATTTAAATTAAACTAATTTTCTAGGTCTTAGCATTAAAAATGCATGTCGCGTCAATGCATTTTCCGTTTAGAGGGACGTTGTAATTTAAACATTTAAACAGTTACATCTAAAATCTTTTATTTGTTCATGCGTTACGACTAGGTTTCGCAAACAAACTTCACATTTTTAAATCTTTACAGGCCACTATTATTCACACGCTGGAATTTAATGTGAAATATTATATGTATTTTGTAGATATTTTTTCCTGAATGTAACCTATTATAAGATTAATATCAACACTTCTGATAACTTTCAAAATTTTTATATTTTAAGAGTTAGTTGTATATCAATTTTTTTCTGAAAACATATTGAAAAAATTTCAATGAATAATTCTAGTTCATGCATACAACACATGTATTACTGTTACAACATCTTTTCACAATCAATATCCCAATGTATCTATTATAAAACAAGTGTCCCTTCAATTTATCCTACGATATCTTCATCGAGGTAAAATTTCAACTCTTTGTCCGTAGAGCACAAAAAGTTCCATAACTGAATGAAATACTACTTCCTTTTGAGAATAAATTTCTGTGATAACGAAAATGAATTCTCAACTGGCAATCCTGTAAGGTTTGTTTCACATAATACTAATAATTCTTAAAAGTAAATAGAAAGGAATAATTCCTATAAAACATGTTTCACTTAATGCTAGCCTTTCTTAAAAGGAAATAGCAGATAGGAATCCTTCCTGTAAAGTGTGTTTCAACTTATTCTAACCTTTCTTAAGATAAAACAGGAGTTAGGAATACTTTTTACAAAGAATGTTTCATTTAATGCTAGCCTTTCTTAAAAGAAAATGGAAATTAAGAACAATTCCTGTTAAGTATTTTTTACTCTAATATAAATCTTTTTAAAAAGAAAATAGAAATTTGAGATTATAATTCAGATCAAATTAAATGTATGACATTTCAAAATTAAAATTTAAAAATTCTGTAGTTTTCCCAAATTAAACATGTGAGATTAATTGATATTAAATTAGGGAAATAACTTATTTTAGAAGGTTATTTTATACACCAATATTCAATATTTTTTAACAAAATATTTGCCATAAAATATTGCAAAACATAGTAAAACAGGATCATAATCAAAAGAAAAATTGTAATTAATACATTTTTATATTTATATTTATATTCTTTAAATTTAAGATTGATATAAAATAAATAATCGTCTTTTATACGATAGTTTTATTTTCGAACAATAACTAATATATACAAATTGCTAAATGTCACCATTTTTATAATACATTGGCGATTTTCTAGGATGCATTGGCAGATTCTTGGAGTGGATTTAAGATTTGCATTTATAACCAAAATGCGCCAATGCATCATTTTGTGTTTGTCTATATAACAAAAATGCATTAATTTCGACCCCATCCAATAAATTCTAGAAATAATTATGCATCAAATTCCTTTTAGAACCCTAAAAATTTTTAATTTCACACAGGAATATTAATTATGCCCACAAAAATTCATATCTATGAAACCGATCTTATCATTTTAGAATTCGGCTCTTTTTTATTACACTTATTTATTTAATTCTTTAGACAACTAAACTTCTCTTCAGTATGGTCTTTATTATTCCAAAAAAATGACTGCTGAGTTATTTATCTACCGTTACTGGGTGACGGTAGCTTCTGCGGTTAGAGATGACTAATGACAAGCAATGTTGCTTTGGAAAGCTCGTCTGCTAATGATTAATGGTTGCAACTGTCACAGTGCCGGAGATAATACGTTCCATTTTTTGGAATTTTTTTTTTTTTTTTTGCATTTTTTTTTGTATCGGATTAAGCAATCCATTGTTACTCTTTTTAGAAGAACTTTTCTCCTTTTTTGATCCATTATTTATAAATATATCTGTATATGCCCAAGCATCATTTTTGTATTTTTGTGAATGAAGAAAATGGTTTTGAAAATGTTTGATGTTTAAGGGATCGTGGTTCAGGATTTTGTGGGTGAAAAGAAACTGTTTTATTAATGGTTATGGGGAAAAAGTTTTGTTTCATGATATCTTTGATAAACAAATTGTCTGAAACTCTTTTCTTTCATATAAACATATTGTTTTTTTTACTAAAATAATTACTAGATATTGAGGAAATATTTTCATGAACATTCGGGTTTTTCCCAATTGAAATAAAATACCAAGAAACCTTAAAAACAAATTGAAAATTCTTAATTCCACAATTGAAAATAAAATTTCTGTTTCCTAATTTGAAAATGCATCGATTATTAAAATACTACCCAAGGATTTTATATATATAA
Source organism: Argiope argentata (assembly GCA_026289955.1). NCBI lineage: Eukaryota > Metazoa > Arthropoda > Arachnida > Araneae > Araneidae > Argiope > Argiope argentata. The sequence continues at coordinate 4,398,022 of JAOUZG010003724.1, forward strand.
GTTCAAATTTTTACATTTTTTTCTCAAAAATCAACCGATTATTATTTCTTCAAGAAATAGAAAAACAAAAATTATCTGAACCTGCAAATGTGTCTGCAACAACTATATTTTTCTGCTATCTCCCATTTGATTAGCTTCAATTTAAAAAAAAAAAAAACAATTGTCCTTGTATTTGATTGATTGTTTTCTTTCTATGATCACTTTCTATAATAGATATTAACGCGTGATTATGCTGATAATTTTGGATAAATATGCCAATATTCATTAATTTTGTTATCTAGTATAACTGAACATTTTATATATCTATAAAAAAGATTTATAATTTTTCCATGTCTCATCTTCTATAATATAACCAATTAAATAAATTGAGATGAGTTTTTCTTCTTGAAGAACAAAAAGTAATATATGTATAACAAATAAGAAATATAAATAATGGAATTATAGATGATTAGGATTCTCTAATGTATTTAAAATCTACTTTTTTCTCAATATTTTAAACCTTCAGATAGGAATTAAAATACATTTGAGATAAGCAATTCTCCAAGTATATCATTTGGAATTTTATATCTTTTATTCATAGAAACAGTGTCAAAATTTGTTATACTGTTTGAATCATGAAATACATGAGCAGAAAGATAGCAATATACTAAAGTTATTTTACATAATCTATTTTCAATAATGTACTTAGTTTAATTACAATGAAATTTTAAACTCTTTTCGGTAACAGTGTTTATATTTAATGATAAAAAATTAAAAATAACTATTAATATAGATATTTATATTTGAATATTCTAACTTATGCTGTAGAACCTAGTTTACAGAACCAATAGTTTATAAATGGTATGATGATAGTTTGTTATCTTTATCTTTATTACAACATAAATTACAAAAGAAAAGCTGAAACTTCTAAAACTTTAATAAAGCTTTACCCTTTTAAAAAATCTTCAACATTTTTTTTAACTTTTATGAACTTATTAAAAACGTACAAACCCGGTATTCCGATAAAGTAAAAAAAAAAAAAAAAACTTCACTTTGATATAAAAAGTTTAGAGATATGTTACAGAATTCTTATATTTATTTATTTTTTTTTTAGTTCGAATCAAAATCTCAAAAGAAAATTACTTTATATCAAAAAGAATCTTTTTTTTTCATTCGAATTCATGTTTTGAGGAAAATGCTCCAGAATATTCCAGACGAAAACTCTTCCGGCTATCTGCCCACTAACGAGGCTCACATGCCGCCATGTCTGGGCGTCTACCCTCCCATAGTGGACAGAAATGAATAAAAGACGCTCTTTTCCCTGCGTTGCCCCGGGGCTCGGCCGTTATGAAAGAATCCCGCCTTTTTTTTTCATCCCATTTTCCCTGCGACCAAAAGATAAAAGACATTGCACAAGCAACATGAAGTTACAGATAAGAACAACGAGGGTGAGTGGAAGATCTCCCTCCACCCCCTTTTCTTCGGCTCCCCGTTGATTTTATCTTCCCGTTCGCCCCGCAAAGTTGGAAGCGTTGCTCAACAGCATAACTTTTGCTTTTGCCTCGGCAGATAAGACGCAAAGCAGCGAAACAGAAACAAATTGTCGTTTTCTTTATGAAAAAGAAAAAAAGTGGTTGTTTCGATGGTTTGCCGAGGACGTGGAAGATAGAATGCCTTATTAGCGACGTACTAGAAATAACAATAGAGCTTCCTCTTCTTATTGTTTTTGATGGTTTCTCCATCTACAAATAAAAGAAGGGGAAGAACTATATGGAATGGTTTTGAAGATACTTTTTAGTTGCACTTTAAATTTACTAAAAATGTTAATGGAGAGGGAAC